>JAULCA010006683.1:0-19371 GCA_032360845.1 Crassadoma gigantea
TTATATTACCATACTGGTGTACATATATACAGTTGAATTGTACATGTCTATGCTATACGTATTATTTAAGTATAATAGTGTACATATTTGGGTTAATTGTATGTGTGTATACATGCACGTTATACAACTATATTAGTTATATGAGGATGAATTGTTCATATGTGTACATAAATGTCATATGCCCATGCTTGTGTACATATGGATGTAAACTGTTTATGTGTGCATATACATGTCATATAAATATACTAGAGTACATTAAACAAGTTTGTACATACATAATATATTATTATACTGCGATACATATATGTAGTTAAATTTTACATGTGTATACATGCATGTTATAATACTTTACTTGAGAACATGTATTTCCTAAAAATTGTTCATGGTTGTACCAATATGTATTTTTATCATACTAATATACATTTATGTAGTTAAATTGTACAATGGTGTGTATGGATGCTATTTTATTAAACTTGTGCAAATACATGTTGTAAGACTGTACATTTGTGTGTTAACATGTAATAAAACTACAATGTTGTACATATATGTAGTTCAATTGTACATGTTACATGAACCTTATTTTACCTGTGCCTGCATACACACAATTATACTGTACTGGTGTTTATATCTAAGGTTTGTTGTACTTTCTCCAACATTTTCTGATCAAAGGACCATTTCTCCAAAAGCACCTCTTTCCAAAATATCTGCCCATCTATCCAAGACATTGAGAAGCTGCAGAACCGTTGATCTACCATCTATGAAGCCAAACTGAGCTTTACTGAATAGCTTATTTCTAGGCATGTGGCTCATAATTTCATCTCTAATTATTGACTCCAATGTCTTACAGACACGCTTTCAGCCTTATTGGCCTATAGTTTGAAGGCTCATTCTGGGTTTTTTTTTTAATAATGCCGTTATATTAGCACAATTCCAGTCCTCATGTAATTTCCCAGTGTCGATAGATGTGTGAAATATTAATGATAAAGGACGGCATATAACATCAAACGTTTCCTTTAGAACTCTAGAGGGACCTTATCCGGACATGGAGATTTTGAATTTTTCTATTATATACATCCGATGCAGACTTTTTTTTCCAAAGGGATTGGGCACATGTTTTGACAACTTACTAGGCCCTCTCTCAAATATATAACAGACTATAATTAAGTTTTACCCGTGATGACAAAACGTTCAGCATGTACATGTATAAACAGACAATTTACCGTTTGACAAAAAAAACCCCAGAAAAACGAAAGGGAAAAAATGAGGGAAAAGGTGAAAGAATGGAAAGGAGGGTAATGTTCTAATTGCAACGGTTGCCCACTAATTGATTTCAAACCTCTTCGGTGAATTTTATGAATGATTGTACAGCAGGTATAATGTCGCCATTTGTTTGGAATGGAAATTTCAGAATTATCCCATATAAGAGTAGCCAGATGGGGGAATGGCTTAAATAACAATGTTGAAAAGGGCATCGAGTAATCCTAGGCGAGGATTTGAAGATACACACCTTCATCACCATTATTAACAGGCTGGTGCTTCCGGTATGGTTTTCCCCGCTGAAATCGCAATACCAGGTAGCTTCCAATATTTAATGAGGTCCTCTGTGTTGGATGATGAAATATGTTGTAGATTTATTCGCACTTAAATATTAATGCAATACTTGATTTTGATGTACGTTTCGATTGCGCGTCACTTTTAATTTCAACAGGTGGGTGAGTATATAAAGGTGTACTTAGAAGAGTCGCATGGGGATCGATTAAAGAAAATACCTAACACAATTGAAAGCTGTCTGAAACGAAAACATCTTTATCCGACACTGGATCATACAAGCTGTGTCTAACTGTGTTGTATCTGTTAGTTTTACACTGGTCGCGGCCCTCTATTTATGATACGAAAATAGTGACTTTTATATAGATGAATGGGCCGTACCGCGATGAACACTGGGAGAAATGCGTAATACACTGATGTTTCGCGCTTGTGCAGTATTCCGGGTCCGATCATGATTCACCCTCGATACTTTAAATTAGTTTCTTCTCGCACGATTTTTTATTCAAATTACTTGATATGTACAGACTTTAAAACGTGGTGTGGTTATTTGTTCGAACACATCATCATATCTTTATTTCACCCAAACATTTACGATCGCATATTACCGACACTACTACATGTTGTACACAAACACGTGTGTGTAGTTTATGTATTAAACAAGTACGATAAGTCAGAAGCAAAACTTCAATGATATGTTCATACGTGTGTGTATTATATCACATTATAAGTACGATAAGTCAGAAGCAAAACTTCAATGATATGTACACACGTGTGTGCATTATGAACAAGGTTCGGCATACTGTAAGTTTAAGTTTTATCACGTACATGCTGTATTGCTTTTGAATAGAAAACCTCAATCAATGTCATTCTGCCTAGATCATTGAATATGTATCGTTTGTAGAGTAAACGCGCTTTGTTTTGGCTAACTACTGTTATTGCTCCAGGGACTATTGTGGACTTCAACGCAAATTTCGATACACGTCTTATATAACTATATATACGATTATAATTGTTTATTGGTTAAAGTCCTGAAAAGGATTTCAATGCCAGAATCCTAGGAAATTTTAGTTCTTAATGAAATGTTTTTTTAACCCACACTTTTATAACGTTGAAAGTACAGAAACACTATACCGGAAGAAAATCGATCATATAAAGTTCAATGAAGTAATTGTAACATTGCATGCATTAAATAGTAATATTGGAATATTATATCCCTTGTTTCTTTAAGAAAAGTTGACAATTCGTGTTACTAGATTAGCATGGACTCTGAAACCAATATAATTTGTAAACCAGTGATAAAGAATTAATATCTGTATGACTATCAAATAAAACGAGACTCTCAGATTGGTTTGGGGTTACGCTCACTTTCGCTCTGTGTAGAGAGCGAAAGTGAGTATAACTCCTGGATTTCGAGGACGGTACATAATCAAATTGTAACATCTGTATATACATATTTTATGATTATACCGGATTACATACATGTAGTTACCATGTACATTTGTGTGTATATATATATGTTCTATAATTGTACCGGTGTACACTTATGTAGTTAAATTGTACATGTGTTTACTTTAAATAGCTATACTTGAGTACATATATGTAGTTACATTATAAATGTGTGTACCCACATGTTATATTACTATACTGATGTACATAATAATAAATAGAACACGTATGTTCATAGTGTTATATAGTTATACTGGTGTACACATATATAGTTAAACTGTACACGCACATACACGTTAACTATACTGTTGTACACATATGTAGTTAAATTATACACGTGTATACATATATGTGATACAGCAATGTTGGTGTACATATAAATATAGGTAAAATGTACATGTTTGTACATACATATACTTAATCTATACGTGAGTTTCTATATGTAGTAATATTGTAAATGCGTTTACATACATGTTATATAACTACACTGGTGTACAAATATATAACTAAATTGTACATACATGTAATATAACAATGCTGGTACATATCTTTAGCTAACTTGTACATGTAATATATCTAAAATGGTGTACATACATTTGTGTATGTAGCTGAAGTGTAACTGTGTGCACATACATGTAATGTAACTATACTGGTGTACATACATAGACATTGTTTTATATATGTTGTGATATGTAAGTGTTCATGTTGCTGTCTTGAAAAAGTGGCGGGTGGCCGTTAAAACTTGACAACTTCGCTTTTCTGCATTGTCGACGTTAATACTTCTTTGGTAATATTTTGTTGTACATTTATATATATGTATATAGCTACAAACATGTGTACATACTTTATCCTTACTATATATATTTATGAGTAAACACACAATTGTATTGTACTCTTGTGTGTATATCTAGGTAAATTATTTGTACTGGGTTTGTCATATTTTAAGTATAAGTTTACTAATTTAAGTATTAACATGTACATACATAAGTGTATAATCTAAATAATTTGCCTTTAAACACACAAGATACAATGTAATTCTTATGCAATGAATACCAATGCTACTTTGGACATATGCTCATTACACCATTGTAGTAAAGTTTCAGTTTTCCCATAGTTGAAGAAAGATTGTCTAGATCGTAACATATTCCCTGTATCTGGCACAAGAGTGCTTTGTGTTGACTTTTATGGTAATAATGGTTTAATTGGAAGTACCCCGTAAAATAGTACATGTAGTTAATTCAATGATTTTGTTTTACAAATGCACATATATTCAAACTTTTGCTGACCACTGAATAAGCTAATCACCTAGAAAAATATTAGAGGAAGTATTACTTTTCAAGTTCTGTATGCTGTATAACATGTAGCTTTTGTCATATACAAACAATCGGGGTTTTCATAGTTATAAGTAAAATTCAATCAGAAATATATAAATGATCTGGGTTACCAAGAAGCTTTATATTGTCTTTGCGTGACAGATATTTTCACAAATAACTCATACAAATTAAAATGTTATGAACATCAAGCATTACAGACCAACTGAGGGAAATATATTTTCTGCATACCTTAATGGTAGTTAGTGTTCACTGTAAGGAATGTTGGCGTCTGTGCTGAATCCTGTCGTCGTTCACTGTTCGGATGTTTTGCTGAGTGTTGTCATGGTGACAGTTGTAAAGTGGAGGACGTTACGATACCCGTGAACATGGTGCTGTTTCGTGGTCCAACCGGGAGGCGTTATGGAGTTTGACCCGTTATCACATGAACGGGTTCAAAATTGATGACGGAAAGTAATCATATCTAAATGCATATATATATATTTACATTGATAACGACTAACCTCGAAAAAAAATTCCCCAATTGTTTTGTGTATAGATGACTCGTTGCATAGAGCACTAGTTGTTTACATGTTGTTTGTTACTTACACAGTGCTAGTGTATGCTACTCTCTGGTGGACATAGGTCCAACATAATCAATCGTTTGATATCAGATGCTTGCTTTTTTATTTATATTTATCATTTCTTTATTATCTATTTATAAACGTATCGTACCTAAATGTTATTATCATAGTGTGTATATCTTTAAAATATCATTGATATACTTGTGTTTATGTGCAGAGTGATCGAGTGATTAACACCCCTTCCTGCCACGCGGGCAGCCTGGGTTCGATTCCCGAAGTCATCGTAAGCATGGAAATTCAGAGAAATTGTTTTTGTTCTTGCCTACACAACTTCAACAACCCAGGTGGAGTAAAAACTAGATGTTGCGGTATCTGTGCTGAAGCATTCAAGTGAGGTGTCACTATAAATGATGCCGTTAGAAACACGGTCCCACTGCAAACAGAACACATTATCTCCAGCACACAATCAGGCATACACACATAGGGAGATATTAGCCAGGTGGTAAAGGACTAGTAGCTAGCGTCTGATAAGGCAACTCATGCGAATTCCTCAAAAAATGTATTGATTAATGTATATGCTAATGGTATTGATTGTATACATATGTATCTATGTACTTTAAAGCGCTTAAGAGTGGCTGGTGTGAGCTATATTTATATTAATTGCTGTATAGTATTGTTGACATTTCAACTGCGAATTCATCTTTATACGGAACAGACTCTCTCCTGGAACACAATGCGGTGCCTTCAATCCATCTCTCTTAGCGCAACCTTCTGTTACATGATTATTATAAACGTACAATATTATGATTGAATCATTATAGTGATCTTATGTTGTATAAAACCATGTTTGACTTCATACAATAAATATAGTTATTTTCTTATCATTATTACGTCAAATTACACGTTTCAAGTACATCCGCTGTGGATTTCTTTTCAAAGGGATTGGGCACAAGTTCTGACGCCTTACTAAGCCCTCTCCCAAATATATACTGTAACATTGTAATGAAAGATATAACCCATGCTGCCAAAAAGTTCAGCATGCATGAAAACAGCATAACGATAGCGAAGGCGAAGGAATAAGGGAAAAGGGTTGAAGAATAGACAGGAGGGAAATGTTCTAGTTGCAATAGCTCTCCACTTATTGGTTTCAAACCTCTTCGGTGGATTTTCATGAATGATTGTACAGCGAGTATAATGTCGACATTTCTTTTGATACAAATCTTCATTACCACCAATAACAAGCAGGTGCTTCCGGTTTGGTTTTCCCCACTGAAACCGCAATACCGGGTAGCTTCCAATATTTAATAAGGTCCTCCGTGTTGGATGATGAAATATGTTGTAGATATATTTGCACTTATATATTAATACAATAATTGATTTTGATTAACGTTTTGATTGCGCGTCACTTTTAATTTCAACAGGTGTGTGAGTACATCAAGGTGTACTCAGTAGAGTCTCCTGGGGATCGATTAAAGAAAATACCTAACACAATGAAAAGCTGTCTGAAACGAAAACATCCGTATCCGATACCGGATCATACAAGCTAAGTCTAACTTTGTTGTATCTGTTTGTTTTACACTGGTCAAGGCCCTCTATTTACGATACAAAAATAGTGACTTTTATATAGGTGAATGGGCCGTAACGCAATGAACACTTTGGGAAATGCGTAATACACTGATGTTTTGTGCATGTGCAGTATTCCGGAAGCAAAAACGTAGAACCGCGAAACGAAAATAAAAAAGTGATGTCCCCTAGTAACTGATCACACTCCTTAACATGTCTTGATACTTTTATATATGTAATTTATATTTCACAGATCCGATCATGATTCATCCCCGATACTTTAAATTATTTTCTTCTCGCACGATTTTTTTATTCAAATTACTTGATATGTACAGACTTCATATCTTTATTTCACCAAAAGTAATAAATATTACAATACAGATAAAACCGTGAGCGTAAGTGACATACGATATAGGATGTTGAAACAAAAATTGATATATACTTGATGTTATTTTGAGATATTGTTTTCTAGAATAGTGTTCAGCATCATCGACACGTTGCTCAAGATTCTCAATATTTTGACCAAGTTATCAATTGCCATCAGGGAATTTTCAAATAACGAGTGTTTCATAAATTGACCAACAACTTCTCCTATAATACCCTGATCAGTGAGATTGGCTATGGTAGCCACACTATTTCGGACTTGTTGAGGGAGATCAATATGAGTGAAATCCATCGTCAGGTATATAAACAAAGATGGCGAACAATGACCAGTGGACTAAAAAAGGTAAAATGACCAGTTAGACAGTCTACGACCAGATTTTAAGACAGAGTCTTACTTGTACACATCGTTTACATTAATGTAGATGGTGGATGATCCTTTCGGTACCGGACAAATTAAAAAATCGTCCATTACGGCCACCGGATGTGACGTACCAGTGTTATAATAAATATTACAATACAGATAAAAATGTGAGTGCAAGTGACATACGATATAAGATGGTGAAACGAAAATTAATATATTTGATGTAAATATCATTTCATAAACACAAATCGAAAAAAGAAATAGACAAGTCAATCAATCAGAGATAAGTGGATAATGAGTTGACTTACACTGCATTGGCTGCTATAAAATCAGCTACCATTTACTAGGGAGACATAGTAAACGCCAGGAATATATATAGGATCTTACATGTACATGAGTTTCAATTTCATATGAGATTTATGAAACGAGTCTAAGAATATGTCAATCTAGCGAGCCTCTGGCGAACATTAAAAAATACTCATATTATTGTCTAAAGCATTCATGTAATTAATTTACAAAGAGTTGTCGTCCGTTCCACAACTAGAGTTTTCTGTAGACGTAACCATACGCGATTGATTCTTTTATCACTACACAAACAGATGTAATATATAAAGGACATAATTTCTCCTATTCTCCAATCTTATGTTAAGTTTGTATACATGTACCACGCACCCGTCACTCCATTAGAACCATTTCATTGATAATTACCATCCTTTTGTTCTCTGTTGAATGTTTAAGTGGAGCAACCCTTCGTTATTCCATCTGTTTGATTTGTTTTCACGGTCGAGTACCATACACACTGTTTAAATCATGTTTGGACACTTGGTTTGTTGTCAATGGTTTTACGTCGACCACACGTACAGCTGAGCCATCCCTTAAACAGTAAGTACCCGAGACATAGTCCTCCCATAGCCAATACTGCGACGATAATTCGTGTCGCCAGCGCCATCTTCTGTGCCACGGTCCTGTAAAATATAGCTAATATGTTAGATTTAAACTGTGGAACTTAAGTGAATTGTTTATGTGCAGGTATTGCATTGTGCTTTTTTATTTGTTTTATCACTTTTTTTTATCTATTTTTTAATTTCAAGCGAAAATTGAAGACGAAATATTGTTTAATACTTACTTTTTTTCTTAGTGTATTTCATTAAAAACTAAAACTTCATAACCACCGAACAAATGCAGAGATAAAAGTGGAAGTTTCAGTAAAGGGTCTCTGCTTCACTGCCCTGTGGTTTTTGTAGAGTAAAACACGTTTTCCTAATAATTTTAAAACGATTTTGTTTTCCTTTGTTTGTTTAATATTTGTTGCCTCCTTATAACTTATTATACAACCTGGTTCAATTATCATATAATGACGCAATAATACATATTATTGCTTATATTGCATTCTGTTCTCGATACTTGTCTTGACTGAACCCTGCAATATGCACAGGCTAAATCGAAGGTTCGCTATGCAACACTTTGTAGATGATACAAGTAGGCTTGTCTAATGTCTTCAATGCAGATCAAAGGAATCGCGCGGCAGCGTAACGATAATATCGACAGGCTTTGAAAGGAGTAGCAGTTCTTTCGTAATCTTTGAAGGGCATGTCTACTTGTGTCAATCTAGCGATAGCTCATGTTTTATACCTGAAACAACGCGAGATTTCGTTTTGTTACAGGTATGACATATTCGTGGAGTCAGTAAACCCATGAGTATCTAGATTTCGGGGGTTGGTCTGTTATAATTAATCTAACTATTCACTTTATGACTGACTGATGTAGAGCTGATATATAAATAGAACCCAATGACATAACGCCGGTCCATCTCCTCCAGTCTCGCTCTACTTACTTTTCCGCTGTGTAGATGTCGACGCCCTTCCCATGGACGGAAGCAACAGTCAGGAGCACTATAAGGTTAAAATGATAAAGAATAACATAAAAGTTAATAGCAATTTTGTTATTATAATGCAGTCTTTATCTGCGGATGAGTTATATGGCCATTTATATTTTTTTAAGATTTCAAAATGTTTAAAGACTTTTACAGAACTTATTCACTCCAGACACACATAACGTGAGAAACAGGATGTTCACAACATACTATTCTATTTTGGGGGAGGGGGTCTAGGGGCAAAGTTGGGTTTAGAAATGTTATTTTACATTGATATATTATTGAAATGGATTTATTTTCGAATTCGATTGCAATATGATTTTTTGGAATATTTGATGACAATTCGTCTATTTATGTACATTGTAGTATGGTATTTATTTCAAGTAAATAACTTTTTCAGTGTATTCAACTTTGATTTCATGTCCCGATCATCCAGGCGTTTTTTAAGTTATGACTCGTAGGAAAATCTGAAATTCGTACCTCACCTTAGATCTGAAAACGATTCGGACATTTCATACAGGATGAAGTAACATACCCATGTATTGTACATGTGATACATGCAATAAGCATGTCACCCTTGTAAAACATTGGCCGATTCCTACCAACTCGGCTAGGAAGAAGTTCTATTTAGCTCATTCGGTAAAGCGTAAGACTAGTAAGCAAGAGGTCCCGGGTTCGACTCTTAGCGGAAGCATTGACAAAAAATAATGACCTCTGTTACATATACAATAATTGTCAAATAGATAATAAAATGTAACAAAGGCATTGAATGTTATATGTAATTGAACAAGTACTTAGTCAATATTATAACATATAATATCTTTATTTTAGATGTTAGATGTTACAAAACAAGTACATAGTTTATATAAAGCATGTTAGCAATAATTCAGTGAAAATGAGCATTTGTGTATTTAATTTCATAAATGTGTGAAATTGTTTAATGTGTATAAAGATAAGTTCTTAAAATTGTACGAATGTGACATTTACATGTATGTAGAAAATAAAGCTAATCATACCAAAGAAGCAAAGAGGATTTAAATACGTCAGCCATCGTGTGTCCATGCTGTCCCAGCGTGGTTAAATCTCTTTCCTTGTGCCAAATGTTCTCGACCGCATGCATAAAAACACTGAAGTCTTGTGGCAAAAACAATCGAGAATATGGTCTCGCCCAAGCACTTCTAAAGTCATCGTTAATGAAACCTTTTTTAACATTATGTGTACTATTATCAAGTCTACAAATCTCCGTGTAACGTTATAATTACAAGTCTGGGCGTGAATTATACCGTAGTCCCAATCCAGGGCTGTACAACCCTATAGCAGGTCAAGACTTTACCGTACGGCCGTTACCTCAATTAAAGATTACATCATGGGGGAAAGTATTGGTATATCTTATTATGATTACCTGTCTGGTATGTAAGGTAAACTGTCTCACTGCTTTTGAGCGTTTAAACATATATATGTATATTGTGATTGTTGTCAAAATAAAACCGTATTAATCGGTATTGCTATTGAATATCGTACATATTAAGTAAGTGTTTAGAGTTTCGGTCGGACACTGGTCAATTGACATTGTTCTGTTCCTTACCTTTATCGGATTGAAAGGTGCGATTTGACGTCATTTTTAGTCAAATGTATAATATATAAACTTCATATATTTTAAAACAATTATGAAACAAGTTATTCAACTTATATTAATCACTCTTGTTGGTCCGGATGTTAGCGCGTGGGGGGTCTTTGTGTGAGAGGAAACCGGAGTACCGGGAATCGAATCCCGGTGCGCCACCCGACCACAAGTAAAATGTCATCACACGAGTTACATGCACAAATAATTAATATAAATGATCGACAAGATTCATGTCCAAAAGTTGGACTGCAATAACATCGGGAGTGCTTCAAGGATCCGTCCTGGTACCCATTCTGTTCGTGCTATACATTATTTTTTTCTCCAGATAATATCAACTGTAAAGGCTCCCTTTTGCTTATGATACTTGAATGTACAAAGTAATACATGAGAATGAAGACACAACTGATGCCCAAGCGGATAAGAAAAGACTCTCAGAGTAGACCTGTAAAATGTAAATCTACTGTATGAACATCGGTCGTGCTTCGTAAAGTGATTATATAAAATGCCCTAACATTTAAAGAACAAGTAAATGCGCAAGCAAAATGGGCAAAATTCAATGTTCGCTGCCATTCTACGAACTTTTCAATATATGAATGAACGCACTTTTCCGCTGTTATATTCGGAGCGGCTAAAAAGACTAAATCGACATGCTTAGAGTTGCAGAAGTACAAGAGGTGATGTCGAATAGGGTATGAATGGATTTTTTTTCATGTACATTGCGGCAATGAATTGCAGTAGCTGATCTACATATCCTGTGGAGCGCGTTAGGGTTGTCAGTTTTACTGAAAGTCGATCTAAACCACTAAAACATGTCAAATAACCCTGAAAACCTTAGTTTATGTCTAAATAATGCTGTTATATATTCTCAGGTCCATGTGAGCTTGCCGGATGTTTGCGTGTTAGAAAGTTCGTGATAACGAGAAACAAAGTGCGTGTCGGAAGTCAGTAATTTATCTCGGAGAAGGGGAAATAACTCTTCTAAGAAACGGTACTATACGTAATTACATGAACTGGTAATTGTGTGTAAAGTCAGGTGACTGGTTGCACGATAATCGTTGTATTCATACTGTATTCATAGTCTAATGGCAGTTGTTTTCAGTTGGTAGATTTATATAGAGAACAAACATCCAGAATGTAACTATAGATGTATATATGATAACGAGTGGTGAATATGATTGACGCAAGAGATTTTCTAAAATTGTGGCAGATATGGTACCAGGAGCATTCCGAAAATCTTAACCCATGACATTCAAACAATGAAATAAGTAAAAACTTCTTTTTTCTACTAATTATAAAATTATGGGACAGTCTTCCAGAGGATGTGACAGCATCACCATCAATAAATACAATTACGATCAGACTCGATAAACACTGGATGTACCGAGCTAACATAACGTGTAAAACATGTGATGTCCATACCCGAACGTTCGTATATGTGTACATGTATATATTATATTTAGAAAACAGGTTTTAATCCAGCGAAGAGGACCATATAGATCCTCTATCGGAAAATAAACTTAACTAAAAGTATGTGGTTGTATAGAAAATAAATTGTTTTGTTTTCAGTATATTTTGATTATGAGAATTATGAATTGTTTGTCGAAATTAGGCATGTTATTAGGAAATTATTCAATTCAGACAAATTTGATGATTTTTTAAACACTGATAAGAGATTAATTTATCAGAATACCGAAACTGTTGAATTTTTTTTTTCAAATCGAGGGAAGTAATTAGACAGTAAATTAATTTTTATAAAACATACATCGGTAATAACACATTTAAATAACATGTAGTTTGGCACCTTGCCATATCAAAAGTAATTATGGTTCATAAAACATACGTTAAACATGTCGTCGATCTTATGTTTAGTATCTTATTGTAAAAGTATTTGCATCTCATTGAAAAAATCGTATTATGTGTTTTAAATACCATGTAGACTCATGAAGAAATCTGTGCTTAATGGCTTCTACAATGCTGGTAACCGGTTGTCTAGCTTCAGTGAACAAAATGTATCCGAAAAGAAAGGATGGCATTTTCAGATGTATTTAAAGCCTTTTTAATTAGCAGTAGACAGTAGATCTATAATAGTATTTCGGCTTGACACCATACAACATCATTCAGGACACATCAACAATGAAGGGAAGAACAGTTGTGGGATCGCACAACGTTACAAGATGTGCGGTGTGCGCACGATGTATGAACGGTGTGTGCTAACGATATAAAGCTGGGCGATCACTGCTTGCGCACATCTGCGCGCACGATGTACGAACGCTGTGCGATAACAATCGTGGTTGGTGTAAAATGAGGAATGCCTTTACGATATATACGGTTACGTGTTTCTATAACTTTATCTTCTTGTCTATATATTCTTAAATTTAGAAATTGAGTTTTCGGTGTTTTTTTAACAATGTTTACAACACAGTCCCGTATACAGGTGTAAACATATCCACTTTGTATTTAGACCGTAGTATTGTCCTCGCCCGGGGCACTTACGTAACTGGTCGGGTTAGGCCCGGGCTGTGAAAACCCAGGTGGAAGGGAGCTTTAGGCAAACGAATGCAATTAACAAATACTTTTCATTACGATCAAGTCAGACATAGGCTAGGTAAAACTCATCAAATTGTTATTTACCTATTCTGTTACCTTGGAGCCAAACCCATCCTTAACAGCCTAACGGTCGCTGTAATACTGTGTAAAACGCATTGTAAAATTGTACATAATCTTGATTATTGTGATGAAAAATTTCAGTAATATATAGAGTGTACATTAATGTATACGAGCTTTCCGTATTTTTTTCATTCCATAATATCAATCAACAAATTGTACCAAATCGCATAGTTGTGCGGCAAGAAGCGCACAACGGGGCGAACGATCGTCAAATGGCACAGATGTACGCACCATGTGTGGACGATTAGCGGTCGGTGTATGAACGATGCATGCACGGTGTGCGAACGCTATTTTTCGTGCGTTGTGCGGTCACACAACTGTAACTCGAATGAGACTAACCCACAGGTAGGACTGACTTAAATTTTACATGTCGTTCTAAGTTTTTCGGAAGCGATTTTTCAGTCTAGCTGAGGTCAGCACAACTCTAAATATTAGTTATATAAAACGAATAATCGCCCATCAATAACTTCAACGTTACTATAACAAGCAACTATCTCACTAGAAACTGTCTTTAACGGACCGTCGACTATACTTATTATCTGTCTATAACGACCATCTCGCTTAAAGACAAATATATATCGGAGTGGCTATTGACACTCGGGCTAGATAAGCAAATAACGGTATGCCGGATGGCAGATTCCGGAAAGTTTTCATTTTGCGATAGCAAATTATGCGTAGACGGGTGTGCAAAACCGGATATGACTAAGAACGATAAATGCAAGCGTTGACCTACAATAAAACTTAGTAAATGGATTATTGACTTCATTTAACTATGTGTATCAATAACTAAGTTAAGAAAACGTGTTTAGCTACTTATTATTGCAAATTCGTTGTTGATAGGTTTTCTGAATAGACGAGGATGCATGATTGTTAGGATAGACTACCGGAATGTTTGAAAACGGCGTTTCTATTGTATTGCCGGTTTGGTATATATCATTTAAATATAAGCTGAACAATCGTTTGTAAAAGCAATATATTTCATATTTCAGTATTTGTTTTGAAATTCGTAGAATCGTAAACACCATACGGAAAACTACGTTGACGTAACTTAGGAGGTTGTCTGTTGACTTTTCTGAGATAACGGTTTGCATTTGTTTGCTTTTATAAGAAAATGTTGAAAGTTACAGCTTTAAGAAGGTAAACGATGAGTTTTGTTGATAAGTGTTTTTTTTTTGTATATTAACAAGATATAGTAGCCTTACTAATCCTTGCATGAGCGCCATGTATATGAATATAAATAATATCGGGACTTATATCTACGATAATAAACTTTAACATATAAATAAATCAAACTGAAATGATTACTTTTTAATCATTAAAAGCAAAAGAAAAGGTATTTTGGAAAAATATTGATTTAAAAAAAAAAAAAAAAATAAATGTTCCCATTTTATTTTCAAAAGTCAAATTGCTTCAGGAATAAAACATCCAGATAAATCTTAAAATGACAAAACATTTTGTCCGAAACTAAATGAAGTGACAATATACCAGCTAATACATGTACAAAGAAAACAAACACACACCTGTTTTACGAAAAAAATAGTTTTGTTATCTTGTATGATTTTGAATGACAATAAAACTAAATCTTTTCGAAAAATATTAATTTGCCTGAAATTCCAAGAATTTTCTCCGAATTCAAAAGTTGAAAAGAGTCAAATTCTTCAAGGAATAAAATGTTTGATACATCTTTAGTCTGAAATCAACTAAATTGTCATAATTTTAAGTTAATATAAGAATACACTGAGGTTTTGCATCAGATACAAAAAACTCAATACTTTTAAAAAATTCAAATTTCAAAATACCCCTCAGAAAATAACTTTTGTAACTCTCGATAAATTATTATGTTCAATCATACAACCATATGATTTTTTTTTCTCTTTCAGCATTTATCCCATTCCTAATGTAAAATAATGCAATTTCAAACTAGAAACAAATTATTCAGATATATCTTCAAATTTCAAAATAATCCTAAATAATAGCCAAATATTTAGACTAAAATGTCACAATTTCAAGTTTTATCAAGTAAAACAAATGACAATAGACCAGCTAATATTTAAAAACAAAAACTATCATTTTACAAACACTTTAAATTTCTTCTCAGAAAGGATTCTGTAATCTTCTATGACTTTGTATATCAATAAAGCAGTGGAATATTTCAATCTTCACTTTAGATTTCCCTGTATTTTCTTAGATGAAAAATTGTCATATTCCCAGAGGAACAAAAAATACTAATTCATCTTCCAGTTTAATAACACATATACTTCTTAGTGGCCAAAGATTAGGTCTGAAATCAGTTAAACTGTCAGGAGTTCAAATTTCATCAAATATGGCAGGTAGTAAAACTGTATCATAATGCTTCATAAAACCTGAAATTGTACAAAAAACTCAAATTTTCGAATATTTCCCCATTATCTTCTCTTTCAATCATCCTTTTCGACTTTCTATGACAATAAAGCAAAGGGATTTTGAGAAAAAGTCTACTTTGAAATATTGACTCTCCTCAAAGGTGCTGTTGCAGAACTAGGCTCAAATGGCCGACGAAGGAAATCATTTCTTTCCTCAATGTTTACATAGATACTACCACGGGGCAACTGAATATGCATATGAAAGCCCTGTTCCGTTTTGGACTTGCCTGAGCGTCGCCATTTTGTTCCAAAATCTGAACCACTTACCAACATGATTTATAAGGTATTTATAAAGTTAAAAATCTACTCGTCTTGTGGAAATTTTTAATCTAAAGATTAGCTGTATATATCGGGCAAGGTATCCGTGTATCGTTTGTATGGATATATTAATTAGATTTTAAATAATTGGACAAGAATCTTGAAAAATAGAGTTTTATGAACCTGCACGTTTCAATCGTATTATTTATATTTCAAACTCCCGAGTACTAACGAATTTTGTAGATAAACGTCATAAAAAATTCGAGCTTAGGAATTACTGGATATGCCCTGTTTTTGCCACATATATATGTCGACCCCACATATATTTTTATATAAATCAAAGGGCTGAAAGGACTAAATAAATACACAGTGTGAAAAAAAACCGTCTGATTTTAGGACTGTACTATAACTATGTATCTTAGGCACTAGGTATCTTTTCAATATAACGGAAAGGCAAGGTAATTACTTCATAAGTGTCATGAACTTGGTTGGTTTTAGTGGTTTTCGATGCTGATTATGGACATAGACCCCAAGGTAAAAGAGAGCACTGGCAGTATGGGCACACATACCAACAATCCTCTGACCTGTGTGGCATGTTCACTAGTAGGTCTGTATTGGCTGTTGTCCGTCAACCGACTACTGAATCCATATGTTGTACTTTATTTGGGATTTGTGGCGAGATCGAATATGACATCGAATCAGATTAGACAAAGTGTTGGTTTGCCATCACCTCATAATCGCCATCAGTCGTCAGATGTTCGGATATGTACCCGGGCGCCAGCTTCAGCTGGTATGTCCCGCAGGCCAGAGTTTCCAGGTACTCAGGATCTAGGCGTCGGAACTCTAGCTGGGCTGCATCTAGCTTCTTCCATTGACATTTAGCTCTCCGTGGAAGGTCAGGTTCTTTCTCAGCTCGTTTTGCAAGGATGTTGGACCTACTTAGAAGGGATTTCATTTCAAGAGCAACCTTTTCATCTGCCGCTGTTTTGGATGGTGAAGGTTGATATATGGGACCACGAAGTCAATTCAGACATGCAGTAACACTTTTAAGAAGATAACCAAGATTTTTTAATGAAATAGTTGGATGTAAGTTCGGTTTTGAAAAACTTAAATTGCTTAAAAAGTGAATGGTAACTTTCAACCACCCACTTTGTTTTTGTGATACATCTGTCAGTGTTAGCATATGCAGTGTCATGTTGACTTTATCAAGGTTTGAGAAATGTCGGCGTATGAGACTCAAATCCTTTCTCGGATAGTTTACTCAAAATACCACGGAATCCCCTGTCAACAATTATTTGATCATCTTCCTCCAGAATACCGTTTAAGCTGTTTATTGAAGTGAATATTTTGTCCGTTATTTCAGCTTAATTTTCACTACCAAGAAATGGGCCGACAGTGTCTAGAGCGTAACCATTGGAGAATTACAATACTCATGAATTTAACGTAATTTCTTTTTTTCTTGCCTCAATAGCTTTCCGTTAAAACTAATGCTCTTCACTTTTGCCGATTTATATGTACGTACAGTCTAATATGACAGTGACTTTATTGCCGAAAAATGTTGTAAAGACTGTATTATGATCCAATGCCTGCGTTCTTGACACATGATCCGGCCCAAGGTGTCTTGGGACTACTGATAGATGCAGAGCATCCGTAACGATCTGGAATACCCTACTTACGCTCGATTTGTGAATGTGAAAAAGAGAGAGGCCAATTGCGAAAAAGATATATCGGTTTTTTTAGTTTCACTCAAAACAACAGGAGAGCATATTGAGTTGACAAAGCCCTTTGTGTTTGGAGCATGCATCATGTATTTGATTAAATTGACTACAAATATTGTCCAAGTTTGGCAATCTTCATCATCCATGTTTTTTTTTATCGGCCTCTTGTTGAAAGAAATATAATTTTGATAAATTTCCTTTTTAGTAATGTCGAAAATAGTTAAATTCCCTCAAACATAATTTTCTGATACAGGATATATTCAAACAAAACTGCAAAATACCAAATGATTAGAATCTTTTAAATGAAAATTCAGTATTTTTTCAGATTTCCTTTGGTAGAACATGAAACTGGTCAAGATTCGTACCCTATACCCTCACATGCATTAGAAACAAACTCAATCATACTTTCTTCATTGGTCCAGGGTCTGGCTCTCTGAATCCCTCCCAAGGGACTCCCTTCCTTGATCTTAATATAGAAAGAGTTGAGATCCACCTAATAAACATATATGCTATGCCTAATCCAAGGTTCATAACATGCTGATGAAAAAGTACCAAAGGCAGCTCTATAATCATATACACATATACATTGTATATATTAATTACAAACAGATTTGCTTTGTAATATCCTTGATACCAGAAAGAATGAGAACAAATTGAGGATACATTGGCATTATTACTTTGCCTTAATTGTTGAAATGTCAAGGTGAATAACACAAGACTCTTGTTTCTTTATGCTCCATGAAAAAATATCTGGGAGTACATAGCTGCTATCCATCTGTTTGTCATTCTATCCTAGGTCAAGGTCATATTGAGCAAATGGGGTCAAATGTCAGATTTGTTGTCAGTCAATTTTGACCATTGAAGATATCGTACTAAAATTTAAGGAACATAAGTAGGATGGTAAAGCGGTGAATAGGGAACTACTCATAGGATCAATACAGCTATTTTGAATCTGATCTGCCCGAAAAGTTACCAAGCAGAACTAGGTTTGATTAGCTGAGATCATTATGTAAAATTGTAAAAACATACTCCATTTGTTTCGATCAATATTGTGCAAAAATAAAAACCGGACGGACGGACAAACTAATTACTTAAGGGCACTCGCATCTTCGATTCGGGGCACTAATGAAGACAACAGCAGAACTAAGTGATTCCACAGTCAGTATTGACATTAACACAAGCATTTGTTGAAACCACAAGGAATGAGGACAACAGTAGGAAATTTATGCGTAGGGGTTAACAAGAAAGTGGGCTAATAGCTTGAGGGCTAACAGGTAGCACATCAATATGAGTGGTAATGTGAAGCAGTAATGGTTAAGGTTTGACCGGAATGAAGCTACAAATAGGAGACTAAAATGTAAGGCGTCAACCGGTAGGGGCTAATGGAAAGGAGGCTCTTTTTTGTGAGTGTCTAAGATAATTTGCAGGTGGCTTAAAAATAGAAGGGCCGACGGGTACACGGGTTATTGGGGAGCTGTCTGAATAGGAATGTTGTTATTAGGTTAGGGGGTTATAAGAAGCAGGCTACTAGGATGGAGCTGAAAACTGGAGAGGAACAATTAGGGGGTTTTCAGGAAATGGGCCGATAGCTAGAAGGCTAACAGATAGGAAGCAAATAAATATGAGTGTTAAT
>JAULCA010006794.1:0-19370 GCA_032360845.1 Crassadoma gigantea
TTTGAGCAAGATACTTTACTCCGCTTGTTTTAGTCTACTCATGCAGTTATAAATGAGTATGTGGTTGGGCAGTGCTAGAATTGTAGAATGCTAGCTGTGTGTGCTGAAATGGCAGCACCGGCTGTATGCTCCCCAGGGAGTTGATTATTGGCTGGTTGCAAATTTAAAGGCCCTAATTATAACCACAGATGATAATTTGTGAACCCCTTTGAGAAGACCTATGAACAAGGTTGTGATGAAGCGGTATATAAGAAACTCAAATTTATTATCATTACTGAGATTTCATTCAGCAGTCTCTTTTGACAAAAGGTTCCTAACATTAACCCTGGCATTTCTCTACAAAAAAAAGATAGTTTGGTAATAAAGGTAATTGAAGCCTGAAATGAAAAAAAAAAAAACCAAACAAGCAAGAATAAACAATGTATAATATCTTTGGTGTGTTGTATACTATTGACAACAGCTTAGTACTAGGATGACGTGATAGATAGAACTGTCAAATGATGGGCACACATGTTTCCCACAGATAGATGTACATTCATGGTAAAGAAATAAATTCTAATTCATATATATAATGGTCGACAACAACTGTAAGACATGATTCAGGGCAAGATTAGGACAATAGTACAAATCAGGATGAAATATCTGTTGTACTTAAAATAGAGAAAAATCAATTTAGTTCCACATGAGAATGCTTTATTTGAATAACATACATGTAGATATTTACAAAAATGTGTATATGAAGCAGGTATATCCTTAAGTTAACAGTGTTTGTTTGAAATTGTCATGAAACTTACCATGTAGGCACAGCATTTTTTGGTACAAATTATATATAAGGGTTCAGTACTTGTTAACAATATACTCCCATTGAAGGGTTGCTACATTGTACCTGAAGATCAAAGGTTTTCAGACTAACTCAGCTCTAGATGACTGACATGATTAAATACCAGGTATCTTACAAAAAAGTAATGTTATGATTTGATATTAATGTTGAGTTACTTTGTCCAAACATATTGTTTTACTATGATGTAGCTACTATTTAGAAAACATCCGATAACTGACGACACTCATTCATTAACATAATCATAAGAAGATAACCTCGGAGTATTTTGTTTTTGTACACAAATACTGCTGGAAAATACTAGGACAATTTTATACATTTGTAGCTGTTTGGACCACACAATTGTATTGACCTTTTAATGTGCATATACATATATATACATGTACTATATACACACACACACACATATGTACATATTGCCTGCATAAGATCATACTGTCTTGACATACAGGAATAAAAATATATATAGACTGGAAAGTAATTTTAAAACCACTAATATATATGGTACATGTATCCAATAATAAGTTTTGTATAAATAATGTAAAATGGTCTATGGTGACCTTCAGCTGGTTACATTGAATTTTAATCTAGTACCAATCAGTGCATTTATGCTTGAAGTTGGAATAACCAAATATTTGCTGTTTTTCTGTCCGATGTTAATAAGGTCAGGTAATTATAACAACCCTCTTTCTGATGGTCATTTTATTTTTTATTCCAAAAATTAGATATCCCAAAATGCATAATAACAACACTTGCTTTTACAATCAATATGATTTATTCTACAGAATTAACATAATAACAACCTATTCAAACATATATATATATACATTTCAGAAAAGGAATGACTTTCCAATTTTCAAAAGAATTTTCAACTTCAGGAAATTCTATAAACATAAACCTTTTTATATTTTGATTGGTCTGTGCATTTTAGTTAAAATTAAAACCTTGTTTTAACATGGAAAAATCTGAGAAAAACAACTGATCTATTGTTAAGACCGCAAATTTGAACAGATATATTAATGATTGATACATTTTACATACATTCTAATAAAACAATAGCAGTAATTAGTTTTCATGTAATATTTCTGTTTTAGTACTCATGTTGTTATATGGCCTAGTGTTAAGTTATTCCTCAACATTGATCAGGAAATTCTTTAAATGTAAACCTTTTTATATTTTGATTGGTCTGTGTTTAGTTAAAATTATATATAGTTGAATTATGAGACCTCCAACACTCATTTGATACGTATATACTGAATTGCTGGGCAGTGGGCATGGGTATTCATATTGTACAGAGGCTATGTATGCAGTTTGTAACAACCGTGTTAAATTTATTTATATTTTTTCAGACTCTGAAGAAGCTAGAGAAGCTAATGGATGCTAAGGATGATCCAGAGTTGCCACAGATTCTGTCTCTGTCACGGGGGCCCAACCCTTACCTGGATAAGGAGCGCTGCCTTCTGTGTGGTTGTGAGCGCCTTGATCCTCCAGAGGCTGCTCTTCTCAAGTCCCGTACGTACAATTATGTATCTTTGAAAATCCTACTTAAATAAAAATGTAGCAAATAAGTTTTTAATCAAATACATGTAGCTGAATTTATGAATGATTTATATAAGCCTTTTAGATTCTTTTGAATTTGTTGTTCATCCATATGTCATGAACAGTGTTTACTGTTAAATACAATATTAATGTGTGGATGATTAAGATTACAAATTTTCAGGGGAGTAAAATTCCACTAGCCCAATGCCAGGGAATGATAAAAATGTTCAACATTGGCTATGAAACATAGGTTTAGATATTCAAAATCTGTGATTGGGCTAGCTTTAACTGTCATGTGTGTGTGTGTGTATACATTGTATCTAAAAGGATCATTGTTCTATTGTACAATCCTTGTCTAGCTTTTGCCAGTCAATTCCATATCTACAATCAACAGTTGCTTTATTTTAAAATGGTTTGTTTACACAGAATCCAGTGAGAAAAAGACCGAGCTCAATTCCTTAGCTCAGGTAAGTCAACATCACTGTCATTTTAAAGTTGTTTTTAATTTAAATTCCTTGTAATTGCATATCAGATAACTCTAGACCTTGAGCCATTGACTGTTTCAATTTTCTCTGTGCATTCTATTGTAATTATTCTTCCTGTTCTACCTTTAATATTTCTATTGATCATTTAATGAGTTTTCCCACGATGTATTTGAATGAAAAAACCCACCATATAATAAGTTTTGAGGTTATAATGAAAAACAATGAACAAGGTTTGTACTTTGTGTTACAGCTTCCTTTATGGGTGTGTCCTGACTGTAGAAAGTCGACAGATCAAGAGATGGAAAAGAAAGTCAACCTTGCATCCTTCATGGTGTGTATGTCTGTATAGTGCGCTTGTTGTCACAGTTACCAATCAAAGTAAAAAAAAAAAAAATCGCAGAGGACTCGGAATATTTGAATACATGTGTAATGATCTGAAATGATGAGTTTATTATTGCATGCTTGGGAGTTTAAAAAAAATTCTACTACTAGTATGTTGAAGCTTCCGTTATGCTTGACCATACATAATCAAAGTTAAGTCTAATCACATTGATTATTGCATTAGATGCAGGAGTCTTTTTAAGAGATATAAAGCAAATAAGAATTTATTAAGTTATGTCATGCATGATATGCCCTATATGTAGCATTCCTATGGTGAACTCAAATTCAATAAGAGCTTGCTGAATTTCTTCAATATTGGCGATTACAAATAACATGTGTTCATGACAAGTGACAGCAAAAGTATGATGATAAATTAAAAGCAGAAAGCAAAGACAATCACACTTCATGTAACACTTAAATAAACTTAATACAATGGATAAGTCTTAGATTAAAAAATGTTCTAATGCTTGTTAAGACTTGATGTTTATACATTAGTATATTTAAACATAAATTTGATTGAAGAGTGTACTGTTGTAACTTGTATTTTATACTATAGGAACAGGACCTTCCACCGGAGCCAGCCACTCTGCCATTCCTGTCTGACACCAACTTTGGTATAGGGGAGCCCACCACTCCTAATGGTTCTGTGTGTAACTGTGAAGCCTGCACAGAGCGAAGGTAAATTTGATTGTGCAGCATACACAGATCACCTGATATGTGTGCTACTGAAAGCTTCAAGTGTTGGAAGTATGATCGCTCTGGCATAATATATTTACTTCACATGGCGTCTCTTGTTATTTGTTGTCAGATTTTCGTATGTGGACATATTCAAGCTTTTCCTTGTACTGTATCAAAATACGTTGCATCATGAATTTATCATATAAACATTTTTGAAATCAACATCTAATTGAGTACTGTAGTTTTTGAAACAAGATATATACAGTCATGTATATGTTATACCGGCACTGTTTAGGGAGATTGAGGCTGAACATGACCGAGAGACACAAGAACTTCAGACATGCTGGACGGTGCTGAGGAATCTCATCCGTAAACTTTACAGTGAGAGGGGGGATGACTGCAGCGTGAGTAGCTCTACAGACATCTCTTCTGAATGTACACAAGAAAGCAACGACTGTGATGATACTCGCTTACCAGATGAGGAACAGGCCAAGGAACTAGTCCACAGGTATGTCAGACAAGTCTAGGTGAAACTCATTGATCCACACAATCTTGAGATACTTTGTTCTGAAGGCAATGTATGTCACAGAGTTCAAATAATTTTGGTAAAATTTCTTGCAAAAATTACATATGTCAAAAAGAAAAGATAAAAAAAAAAATTTTCAAAATAATCATATCTTATATTTCTGTTCTTTGAAGTTTACACTTAAGCAGTGTTCCAGCTAGGATTTGAAAAGGGCGGGGCGCTGACCAGAAAAAAAGGGCACTTTTTAGCGTGCAAAAACGGTACTTTAAATCCGGATTTATTCTACCGGTTTCCGGTTCAGTGTTTACTTTATTATACACCAGCCAAAATGGCGGGCGGTAAACAGAATTACGGCTGTCAGAATATCATTATGTTACATATGTGAGTAAAATAATGATAGACATCACTATTGCTATCTCAGATTTTTGTTTGTCTTCTTTTATCAATCAGGAGTTTATCATAACAAGCCATGTCATCCACAGTGATAATTAGACCACAGTGATTTGGGTTGTTGTGTAAGCATACCTCACGGTTACCTGTGGCCTGAGGCATTGTTACTGGCCACTATATATTGTTACAGGTAATTCAGGGCAATTGTTAAAGGCAGTGAGGGATAGTCAAGTTAAGCTACACTTTTAAGGCATCTTCCCAGTTCGGTTTTTAAACAAAATCAACATAATATATCAACTAACAAAACGGGCAGGGCACCAATAAAAAGGGCAGGGTGCTACTTCACTTACACAAATGAGGGCAGGGCACAGCGCCCTGCTTTTCCTTGCTAGCTGGAACACTGTTAAGATTTTTAATAGGGATTAATTACTTGTGTGATTAAGTCTGTTATGCAGTATATATATCTATTGAAAAAGAAATACAAAGCCATTGAAGGGAGGTAACTCAAAATATTTGATATCAACCTAAACATTTGTTTTCACTTTGTATCAGGTTATGTAGTCGGGATCCTCATCAGTTATTCTTACGGCTTGAATCACAAGTCCGTGAGTTTGTGATAGAGATGAAAGTGCGCTTGTTGAAACAACTTCATAGTGGCTACAAAACACCACCTGAGGCGAAGACCTTCATCTCTATGTTACTGGACGAGTATGGGCACCTTTGTCAAGTCTCGCGCAAAATGGCTGAAGTCCTCACAGAACTGGTAGGCATTCTTGTTATCTGGGCTTTTTTTATCGCAATTCAAATGGTTTGACCAAGTTGTAAGTTTATGAAATAAAATAAAACCTAGTAATCTAATATTGATTTCAGACAAGGTCTGCATAATCATTTGCAGGGCTGCAAGGATTTACATCCAAAAATGTTATATTTGAAATAGACAAACAGGTTGTTCCATCTGTGTTATGTTGATTTATTGACAGTTAATTGAATATATGTACAGAATTTTAATTCTTTTGGAAATAATCAAAATATTGTACCCAGTTCTTTTTAATATCTGTTGTTTATGAAATTATATACAAAACAAGACTTATTCCATAGAAATGTGTACAGTAGCTGCAGAAATTTTTGTTTTTATCATTTAATGTAGAAAACAGAACATCTCGCCAAATTTAATGTGACGTGGGAGCTTCACAATAAACACCTGTTCCAATCCATAGCCTATACAGAACCTTCTATACAGAGCAGTCTCCATCTCATCATCACTCAACTTCGGTAAGCATAGGGCACAACAGACGTTGGAATTTTGAGAGAGGCATGCAACACCAGATCTAACACTGTGATCACAAAATACATTTGCAGTCCAATGAGCTCTTTGATTTATCTGAAGTGAAAAAAGAATATGCACAATGAAGTTATGATGTCAGAATACCATCTTACATTATGTACAATGTAGTTTGATAACAACTGAAATTTTGATTAAGGGGAATAAACAGTGTAAAAATTCTGGTGTCCTTTGCAGTCAACTGCATTTGTTTTCATGAAACAGCCAGGGTAATTTTTGAAAATTGATTTTGGTTATGTCGGGCTATCATAAGTCAGTATATCATAATTTGTTACTTTTTGGTATTACTTGCATACTAAAACTCCTAGCTATATCATAAATGTATATATATTTAGAAATATTTTCTTTAAATACAATATACTAAAAGTTATTGATATAAAGCAGATGCAAAATTTTGTTGCACAGTATGATTGTGATGAACTTTGTGTTGTCAGACTTGGAGCAGCCTCCAAGGAGTCCTATAACGAGGACACTTACCCCAATTTGTTACACCGCTATCTCAAGTTTGATGATGAAATGTCTGTGATATCTGTGGTGTGGAGGGACAGCCACCAGCTCATAGAACAGTACAATGAGGAACAGGTAGGCCCACATCTGTAACACATTGTAATGCTGTAAAGCAATTCTACCATTTGTGAATTTCTAACATTAAGCTAAAATATGCAAGTTTCCTAAGATATGTATACATTTGTATTATGAATCGATTCACTTTAGCAAAACAATCACTGGATTTTCTTGTCACCTTACTAAAATGATGGAAACACATATATAAGTGTGCCTATGGTGTATCAGAATCCATCAGAATCCTTATGAGTACGTTTTAAGTGCAAATGCTGAAATTATTATGGAGGAAATGAGGTTAGTTAAGTTTTAATATATTCATTTCTACAAACAAAGTGCAAGTTGAGAAGGATTGCTAGGGCCAGGTCTTAACCCCCGATTTTTATTTTTATCATTTGATGATTGCTCACAGGCTGCTCTGAAACTAAAACAGAAGATGCTGAAGGAAGACTGGGAATTTTTCAAAGCACAAAGGAAGATTCTTGAGCAACAAGTTGCAAAAAACACAAAAACACCTTTATCTCATAGGTAAGTTATGTCTCAAGTTAAAACAAAATATGTTGGCACTTTACTGTTTAAATTTTTATTTATACTGTGTGTTGAATTATACCCCCTTACACCATGAGAGATTCACAAGCCATCTCAGCACTCAGTGACCATATTTGCTGAGATTTTAATGAAACTTCATGTACCTTTGACTAGTTTGAATTATTGTGTGGAGATTTACCAAAGGTCTAAAAAATTTAATATAATAGAATTTCTCGTCTTAAAACTAGTGATCAATCTAGCAGCTGTATATTTACAGAGGGTTTTTATGAAACTTCAAGGTAATGTTTGCCTTAGACGACTAGAGGACAAAGTCACTTCTAAAAATAAATTACTCTGACACACTTCTAGCCATCACTTCAGTTGCTCTAATTTACTAAAAGTAGGATTTTACACAAAATAGCCATAAGATCGCTCACTTTATGGGCCAGGTTTCTTACTGCATGTAAACTTAATCTTAAATACAAGTAGGTGACGAGGGTCAACAGGAAAATCTAGGGAAGGTTGGATAGCTGAAAGTCTGAAACACATTTTTTTGGCATTAGGTATTGATGATCGTAATATTCATTATCAGTCATACTAATCTATTGAAATGTTTGCAGCAATACCAATAGCTTTGAGGCCCAGTTCACAGAAACCATGCGCCTGATGCTGCAGGGTACTAAACCTGCTCCCGAAGAGTGTCATTGTTCCAGGTGTAATCGCAAAAGGTAGGATGAACATTTTTGTAGAGTACCAGTTAGTATCAAGTGTGATTTATTAGCTCACCTGACTGAAAGGCCAAGTGATCTAATGGGATGGTATGGTGTCCGTCATTAACTTTTTACTTCAAACAACTTCTTCTGAATAACCAGAAGGCCCAGGGTGATGATATTTGGCCAATAACATGCTGGGATGAAGGGCAACCAAGTTGTTCAAATGAATGACCTTGACTTATATTCAAGGTCAAAGGGTTCAATAGGGGAAATACAGCAAATTCTTTAAAATCCTTCTTCTCCTGTAGGAATGAAAGGATTTGTTCCATTTTTGGTGAGAAGCATTCTTGGGTGAAGGGGAACCAATTTTGTGTATAAAGTCACAGGGGTCAAATGTGTTAAAATCTTTCAACATCTTCTGAATAACCAAAAGGCCAAGGGTGATGATATTTGGCCAGTAACATGCTCGGATAAAGGGTTACAAAGGTTGTGCAAATGAATGACCTTCACCTATTTTCAAGGTCACAAGGGTTCAATAGGGGAAATACAGCAAATTCTTTAAAATCCTTCTTCTCCTGTAGGAATGAAAGGATTTGTTCCATTTTTGGTGAGAAGCATTCTTGGGTGAAGGGGAACCAATTTTGTGTATAAAGTCACAGGGGTCAAATGTGTTAAAATCTTTCAACGTCTTCTGAATAACCAAAAGGCCAAGGGTGATGATATTTGGCCAGTAACATGCTCGGTTAAAGGGTTACAAAGGTTGTTCAAATGAATGACCTTGACTTATAATTCAAGGTCACTGGGATCAAATATGTTGGATGAAGGGCTACCATGTTTGTGCAAATGAATGACCTTCACCTATTTTCAAGGTCACAAGGGTCGAATATGTTGGAAACTTGAAACCAAATCCAAACAGCCAGAAGCATGCTGGTATGAAAGGCTATAAAGTCCATTCAACTTAATGTCCTTGTTTTACTTTCAGGGTCACAAGCTTAAGTGTCACTTGTTTAACTTTTTCAATTAGATTCTTTTGAGTCAAACACTTGCAATTTGCCTGTAGCTTTAATTCAGTCCACTTTTAAGACAACAAGTGTAAGATTAATACCAGGTGAGCCATTCATGCCCATTGGGTCTCTTGTTAAATCTTAAATTAGGTTCTTTTAAATAACTTTTAACATAAATACTGATATTTTGCCAGTAGCTTTATTGTAGATCACTTTTAAGGTTACAAGTGTGAGATTTATACCAGGTGAATGATGCAGGCCCATTTTGCCTCTTGTCAACTATTTAAAGAACCATTTTTATTGTTGAACCATGCTCTATCACATTTAAGTATGCATTGTAAGACACAGTGTGTTGAAAAACAGATAACAAACCATTGATGGTCAACAAAAAAAGAACAAATTATAATTGAATTATGAATGGTAGATACTGATGATATTCTGTTTTCAATGTTTCCGTAGTTTAAATTATGTTAGGGCTTTACACATTGAAAGACTTTTTGCATTTTTCCTGCAGACGTAACATCTTTAATCTTTAACTGGAATAATTTGTTATCACTTTTATCTCTTGTTTTACAGATGTCCTTGTGATGAGTGCACAATAACGCATATGATAACATGTGGTATTATCAATCCTGAGGCGTTGGAAGCCACTGATAACTCCAATCATGTCAACTTCCTCCATGACCCCAATCGATATCGCATCGATGTCAGTCCGCCCTCCATGTCGAGTACTACATCCAGTAGTGGCTCCTCTAGTCCTGTCATGGTGGAACCTGTCCCCTTTCCAGACTTGGATGAGAACTTTGTGTAAGTAGACAGACAATCTTTGAGCAGTTGGCTGAACCTACAGGGACTTTTATAATTTGGACTTTGTTAATCTAAAAGGTAATTTTTGAAAACTGCTTCAGGTGAGATATGAGTGGTAATGACCCAATCCCAACACTTTTTGGAACAGGCATTTTTCTATGGTATTGGAGTTAGCTAACTTGAGTATAATATAGGTGTTTTTAAAAATAACTGAGTCTTATGCCTTTGGTTTGTATAAAAAAAAATGAAATATGTTACTTGCGAATTAATAGATACAGCATAACACAGATATATTTAATTTTTAGCTCACCTGCCTGAAGGGCTAAGTGAGTCATTAAAAAATATCTCGACTGCGTCTTATATAAACGGTGTACACCCGTGCATGTGCCTCAAGCTTTGCCAGGCATTACTTCGCAGGACTGATCTTCTCTAGTGTAATCAGTGGTTCTCAGCAGAGCACCCCTCTGCACAAGACAATGTAGCTATAATTGGATAATTGGCGATTTTGATAGCAGGCGTTGTGTTGACTGGTGACCTTTTTTGTAAAACACAAAAGAGTTCAATTTGTAGTAATCCTTTATGTTCTAGTACACAGTGATGTCAGGGACAGAAAAGTACCTGTAGCTATTGCTCTAGAAACAGTTATTGCTAAAAAAAAATTTGATTGGCGCCATTGGTGATCGCCAGTGCAAGCTCTGAATATATACACATTTTCCCTGTCATTTTGATGTTATTCTAACTCACTGCATTTACCTGTGACTTTACTGATTACAGAAATGGAGAAGATATTCCTGAGGAGATCGAGTGTGATCAATCGGGTGATGTAGATGAAGATGATGGGGATGAAGATGATGATGACGATGATGATGATGGAGAAGATGAGTATGATGAAGATGAAGATGATGATGATTGTGATGATGATGAAGATGATGATTGTGAGGATGATGAGGATGAAGAGGAAAAAATGGAAGAAGACCTTGATCTTGAAAACATAAAGATGGACCACGAGTCTGTGGATCTTTCACCACCAACATGGTTAACTGACTCCGATGATGGAGCAGCTGACCTCATCAGCTCTGAAACCTGTGATTGCTACCATTGTGTGTCCCAGGCTCAGGCAGAACAGATCGTAAGTTGATGATCTTCCTTCCTTTCATCTGGTGAAAGAGTTGATACAAGCATGCAGTTTGTAAGATGATTAAAGAATTAAAAAAAAATTGTACTTTAAGGTCACCTGAGAACTGAGCTCAAGTTATTAATCGCTATCCGTCTTCATCTGTCGTCGTCCTTCAACATTTCACATTTTCAACTTTAGCTTAAATACTGTCAAAGGGATTTCATCGATACTTCATGAAAAGGTTACTGACAACTCCCTGACCAAGTGTTGTTATTTTCAGGTTGATCAGAAATCCAATATGGCCACCACAGCTGCCATTTTGAAAAACTATTTCAAACTTAGTCAAGTTCTACTTGGCCGATTTAACTGAAACTTGTTATGAATGATCAACTTATGGTCCTGACAAAGTGTTGTTATTTGTCAGGTTAAGCAAAATTCCAATATGGCCACTGTGGCTGCCATTATGAAAAAAACTATTTCAAACTTAAAGTCAAGTTCAACTGGGACGATTTAATTGAAACATGGTAGAGATGATCGACTCATGGTCCTAACAAAGTGTTGTTATTTTGAGGGTCAATCAGAAATCCAGTATGGCCACCACAGCTGGCCATTTTGAAAAACTATTTCGAACTTAAAGTCAAGTTCATATAGGTCGATTTAACTCAAACTTGGTCTAGGAATGATCAACTCATTGTTTTGACAAACTTAACAGTATTCTTTTATATTTTACTCAAATTTTGTTAGGGATGATTGACATCATTATCCCCACTTCATATTTGAATAACAAAAATTAATTCTGTAGGACTCAAGTGACCTTCAAGGTCCATGGGCCTCTTGTAAATGATCAATCTTTAGTGTATTCTTGATTTAATTCAGCTATCTGAAATTGTAAGATTTATTTGAATCAAGTGCTTCATTATTATCATTTATTGTGATTTTATATGTGTACTCACATAACATGTTGATCAATCCGATTGAATTTGTATTTTATGAATATCTCTATAATTTTAGTATATATCAAATTAATAGACCTATCATTTTCTTGTTCTTCCCTAGGTAAAAACTGAAGAGAGTCTCTGTCAGTGCTATGTTTGTTTGCGACAAAGAGGTAAAACTGTATCAACGTCTTTGCCAACGCAAATGCCTAGTGTGCCAACACGACCAGGAGAATTCCATTTATATCCACACATACATGGATCAACAGGGCTGCCTCATGGGCTATCAAGCAGGTCCCACATACGACCGGTACTGCAGCCTCAGTTGTACGACCTCCACCTACCCATGAGGCAGCCCAAACCCATCATTCAGCCTAAAGTTCCACTAAAACTGGACTTTGATTCACCTGATGGAATTAATGAACATATTTACCATGCATATGGCGAATGGGACAATACATACGATACAAGAGGCCTGCTACCTAAATATGAACTTGGTAGTGAGTTACTGCCTCCTCCACCCCTTACTAGTAATTTTACTACCAGCTTCCTCACTGAGCCTTACACCATGGCCACGCTCATGGGCGTTGATACTGTGTCCACATCCACGCCCAGTACAAGTGCTTTCAAAATGTCCATGAGTAATAGTCATGTCCCGGCACCAGCACAGGTGTTTTTGGATAGCACTGGTGCAAAAATGCAAATGTCCACATCCAAAGACTTTAACAGTTCTCCAATTCTACCAACTATGACAAGTAAAGCTATGTCTCCACCTTGTACGCGACCAGCCACATTAGGAGGCAATAATAACCAGTCTGTCTTACAACCCCCTCCCTCTTCAGTACCCTTGTCACAGCCTCAAATCCATCCCCGTCCTCCGGGACCTGTGCTAGACAAACCTCACTCCCAGCACTGTAAGAGGCACAATAATCTTCTTGGCAAGGCTCTCACCAGCTCCCAGGCACATAACCACACAAGCGCTACCACCACCTCTGCTCCTAACAAAGTCTCTCAGGATTTTATACAGACGGCTGCAAGAAACATTCGCGAGGGTGCAAAAGAAGGCATGCAGATGATTCGTCAATTTGCCAGTAGCTTGAATGCAAATGTGAATACTCATACATGTAATCACACATCTTCACGTAATAACATTGGAGGGCATACACATGCAGCCAACTGTACAATGGACCACAACCATGTGACGGCATGTCAGAACTCAATCTCGATGCCAACCTCTGTAAACAATGTGAGTGTTGGCACATCCACTGTGTGTATAGAGCCCGACTGTGATGTCCACTTCGATGACGCCTGTGATAGTGTTAGCGATAGCTGCTCCGAGCAAAGTTCTACCACCTCAAGCTCCAACCAGAAGGAGGGCAAATATTGTGACTGCTGCTATTGTGAATTTTTCGGACATGGTAATGTAAGTAACTTACTCGCTGTGACACCTTTTCAAGATTACATGCTAAATGACATATTTCTTTCCAAGTGCCAATTCTTGCCTTGACAATTTTTGCAAGAGAGCACCTGAAAATTTGTATTATCTTGATGCAAACTTAAGAAGATATGTTTGCTAAGAATTGGTTGAAAGGCAGTAGATGATAAGGGAGTTCCTAAAATCAAATTTTAAATAGCAATAGCTATATATAGATAATTGTTTTTTCTATGAATATGTATGAAACATGTGATAATCTACTGTTGCTGGAGTTCAATTTATCAAATATGTTTTATTATTTCCTAATGGTCCAGATATCATGATTGTATATTTGAACTCAATTTTGAGTTTTTCTTCTTTTTAGTCACCCCAGTGGGTACTATTACTTTTGGTTTCAGTCCCACATTTTGACCTCTTGTTGTCTTGCACTGTTAACGGTGTGCTTCTGTCGGAATATATCAGGCGCTAATTACCACAGGGACCTGAGAATTTGTTACAGCTATATCTGGACCTGAACTAAAGTGTTTAGAGTAATTTTACACATTTGGGGTGTTGGATATCTGAGATATCAATTTTGTTTTTAAACAGGAATAGCATAAAACCTAAGAACATTCAAAATTTTATGTGGGAATTACATATAACCTAAAAATGTTTCAAATATTAATCAGGCACCTTTGAGGTTCGCGAAGGGGTATACTGTCGTATTATAAATTGCTTTAGATTGATTTAGATATTTTACGTCTGCCAACGACTACTAATATTTGCAAAAAGTGCACACATTTTAAAGGAAAAGTGAAGTATTAAGAAAGGGGCATACATGATACTCAAGAACAATCCAAAACCAGTCCTTGGTTGTGAGCATATTCATCGTAAATTTTTCGAGGATTTTCCGAAATGTTATTAAATATGCTGGCAGCAATAAACTGCTAAATTTTGTTGAATAATTCCTGATTGCTTTGCCAATTTAAGTGCAATTGGTCATTGATTTATCGGAAAATGATCATACAGAATGATATTGGGTGACTTTCATGTCATTCTGACATATTTCTAGTTTCTTTTTGCATTGCTATCTAAAATATACATTGTCAGTGATGAATCAAGCATTCATTTCTGTGTAATTGCAAACATCTTATTACGTTTATTTCAATATTTTACAGCCTCCTGTAGCTCCTACTAGCAAGAATTACGCAGAAATGAGGGATCGCTTACGATTACGCCTGAAGAAAAAGGTACTGAACTTGTCAGAAAATGTTTATCAAGATAGGAAAAATTCCATGAATGGTTTTGTAACAGAAGATTGAGCATGTTTAGGCCAGACGAATTTATAAGTATGTGTCCTGTAAGTTGTTCAAAAAAGTTCAGGGTAGGCAGGTAAGGAAATTTATTTTTAAAAACAACTTTAGTTGGTTTAATGTTTTGAAAGAAACATTTGCTTTAAAACATTCAGGGTATATGCACAAAACATAAGAGAAGGTAGAGTTACTTGAAATACAAAATATTATGTTTGGCCATTCAGTATTAAGTGAAGGTTATTCTGTATTAAATATAAGCCACTGAGGTTAGGACAATGTATAAATGTGCTGTTATTATAAGGGACCTAGGATTATGGAACATTGTATGAAATGACATGGAATTGTTGGAACATTGTGTGGTTAGTGGTTTTCAATATTATAAACCTAGAAATCTGAAAATTTTGTATGGAAAATATATAATTATAAAGGACTAATTGTATTAAAACATTGTAGGGATAAATGAAATTAGAAATGGTGATCAAAATTTGATAAATTTGCCCTTTCCCATTTGTAATTATCTATTTCAAATTCCATAATTCATGTAATTAGTTCATTACTGAACTCAAGTGTCAAATTTGTACAATGGAAAGTATGCTTAATAGTCATATATTTTAATGAATTTGTTATATAAATCAAAAGGGCACAAAAGTTGCATGAAATCTATTCATTATAAAAGAACAAAACGTAATATATAGTGAATTATATATATAAGAGCTCTGTGACTTTCCATCACTACCTGAGGGTATTAAGACCTCTAGGAATGTTATGTACGTACATGTATATGGGATAAGGGAATGTGTATAAGGACTTAAGGGGAATGTCATGTTACTCTAAAGAGCAGGGGATTTTCAGATCTTGTAGGGCTTTCAAGTTCCAAAAAAGTATATAGGTCCTAAATGAGGACAATTTACGGGTGTATTTTATAAGGAAAGTATAAAGAGCTAGGGCTATTAGAATGTTTTAGCTTATATGAATATTCTGTAACTTTTAAAGATGAGAGAGCATTGAGACTTCCTCAATAGAGCTGATATTATCTTTCTTACATCCATAGAATGAAGCTAAACAAGACTACCACAAAGACACTTGTGCTAACAAACGAGAAATTCCAAAGTTAGAACCAGATGCTTGCACCAACTTCGTAACGAATCATGAAGATGACTCCAAAGATCCAATGGAGCTGAAGGGCCTTGATGAGTTAATAAGGTTCATCAACGGTACAGAAGACCAGAAAATGGGTGCTGACAAGTCCATGACTGCCAAAGCTGCTAAAAGGGCTCGACAGAAACAGCGAAAGGTAAAACAGGGAAAATGTATAATAATATTTTTGCCCTGCCAAATTTTTGCCCCCTGGCCTTCCAAAACTGCTTTGCTCTGATATGCCTTCCTGCATTTGAGAAAAAAAATAAGGATTCCCATATTACTGTACTTTTATCAGTCTCCCACCAGGAACCAGTGAGGACTATAGTTTTGCATTGTGTCCATCCGTCCGTCTTCCTGTCCTTCTGCTTTCTTATCCAGGCTCTATCTCCTACACTCTTGTCACTGGAACTTCATACTCTAACAATGTTAGAGGGGTTACACAGCGAGAAACTTTTGACAGGCGCCATGTAATCTCTAACTGCCCATAGCTCATTATCCTGATGATCAAATTTTCAAATTTTGGTTTAGAAAAAGTGTAATGTGTTTACATACATCTAAATGTTCAGCAGGGTCCAATAAATATTCCTTTCCATAAATAATTTCATATCAAAGACATCAAAAACAAGTTTTTCCTTTTTCAAAATGAAGCAAACAACATATGCCATGATTTTCTGGTTAATACAAAAATGGAACACATGTGATGTTTAACAACGGGAAACAAACAAACTCCATATTGTTTCGTTCCATTTGAAATAACCCTTGCTATTTTGTACTAACCCAGGAAGCCATGTTTTAAAAGTAGGTCAGAGAATGCTACAGCGACATGTACATGTATTTTGAGTGTTCTATTCCTTAATATACTATATGTTTGTGTCTGTGGCATACACATGGGATATATTTCATATGAACCGTGATTAGACATCGTTGTCATGAACTGTTAACCACTTAAGTGAGTTTTTCAAGCTGATTTTGTTCCGCCCAGATTTTGAGTGGAATCTGCATCAAAGAATTAGTGCTTCGTAAATAAGAGGTCGCTGTCAGCAAAATAATATCCGATAGAAAATAGGCCAACCAGCGGCCTCTTATGTTATAGGAGTAACTTGGGTTTACCTTGGTAGGGCAGTGGATAGTGTATCAAAAGTAGGTCACTCTGACCTACATCTTGACCTTTGACCTACATTAGAGAAGAAGATTGACCAGGCTGTATCTCCTTCACTACTAGTCACTGGAACTTCATACTTGGGGAACAAGTTCACCTTGGTGAGGCGGTGTGTCTTGCATTAAAAGTAGGTCACTCTGACCTACATTTTGACCTTTGGCCTGCATCAAAGAAAAAGTTTGTCTGGGCTCAATCTCCTACACTAATAGTCATTGGAACTTTATACTTGAGAGTATGGGTTCATCAAAGTAGGTAACTCTCACCAATATTTTGACCTTTGACCTACATTAAAGAAAAAGTTTGTGTGGGCTCTATCTCTTACGCTACTAGTCATTGGAACTTCATACTTAGTTTATGGGTTCACCTTGGTGAGGCGGTGTGTCATGTATCAAAAGTAGGTAACTCTGACCTACATTTTGACCTTTGACTACATCAAAGAAAAAGTTTGTCTGGGCTCTATCTCCTACACTACTATTCATTGGAACTTCATACTTGGTTTATGGGTTCACCTTGGTGAGGTGGTGTGTCATGTATCAAAGTAGGTCACTCTGACGTACATTTTGACCTTTGACCTACATCAAAGAAAAAAAAGAAAAAGTTTATCATGGCTCTATATCCTGCACTAATAGTTAATTACAAATTCATCATCTGTGCAATCTTTGCATATAATTTCACATCCCGTGGGGTACTGTAATTTGCTGAATTTTCTTGTTTATTACAACTTCAATTAACATATTTAGACCTGGTGAAAAATATTTCAATTAAGGGTTTTTCATATTTTGGAAGGGGAAAAAAAGAGTAAATGATAACCCGCTGTGTTGAGGGATTTGCAGCTCTGTATATATTGTGGTTATGGTGTCCCAAATATTGAACTTTCTGGTTACATGAGCGTAGCCAGTAATAATATAATCAGCTGTATAATCACAATATTACAATGCAAATTTCAATACATGTTAGGATTATCTCTATTTTAGTTCATATGAGCCAAAATGACAATTGGCAGATATTTGTAGTTATAAGGTTGCAAATTATTTTCATTGAAAATCAAGTGATGTATTATAATTAGCTATATCTCAAATGAAATAGAAAGACGATTAAGAGGGTAGTAACTGAATGATTGTTAAAAATGAGGTTGGATGTTTGGCTGACCTACAGGTTCTACTGTTTAAATTTGAAGAAAAACCATGTGAAGCATCAAATCTACCTGTGAGGTCTAGTGAATTCATGAATATTGTAAACAAATGATGGAATACTATCTCTTAGGTAGAAAAGAGGAACTTATTATTAGAAAGTGGCTAATTTTATTTGATGGAGAGGGTTATTCAAGTATTGCAAAATTTTTCCAAATGTTGATTAAATAACTTCCTTATTTAGTAACTAATACATTTACTTTATAATGCTTTCAGAACGAGGAAAAAGCTCGGCTTGAAGCTGAAAAGAAACATCAAGAACAACAGAGACTTATTCGTGAGGAGCAGGAAAGAATAAAGAAAAACAAACTCAATGCTGCAAAGTTGGAACTGGAGAAATCCCAAAAGAAGAAAAAGAAAAAACACAAAGTGGTTCCAGAGGATACAAACTCAGCGAACAGTGAAGTTGGTAATATAAATTTGAACCTTATACGAATACCTCCAGCGGGGCGAGAAGATGAGCAGCATTCAAGTGCTAAGCAAATTGAATGTAAGTCCAAAGGTCGCGAGTCGGGAGAACAGATTCCCAGTAGTCAGTCAAATGGGAAAGTCTCAGATGAGAGTTCGGCAGGGACAAAGCCCATGAAAGGAAGGACGAAATCTCCACGAATACTTGACAAACAACAACCAGTACAGGTCCAGACTGTGCAAGCCCATCATGAATCTAAGGTGGACAAAAAGTCTGTGAAAAATTCCAGTCATACTTCTCAGACTTCTAGGGCATCCCCTGTAATTTCTAAAACTGTGTCAAGTAAAAACTCAGTACCTCAAATCTCCCAAGCTTCCAAACAACAACTTAATGGAACCATCTCTACTACGGTACCAACACCCATGGCCAGTGGTCGTACAACAACACAGGAGAAGGAGAATACCAAGCACTTCAACGACAGCCAGCTCCGTAACGGTACATGTGTACAGATCAAACTGGAGGATCTACAGCAGGATGGTGCCAGTAGGAAGGGCAGAAAACCGACAGGGTCAGTGAATTCATCAGGTACAAGTCCATCTGGACTCTCCACCAACAGTCTACAACACCACTCCAACTTGCATCAGGAGATCACTAAACAGTCGGGACAACCAGTCAACAGTCAAAATCAGTCTCGCGCCCAACAACCAACCATCAAACAGTTGGGGCAACCGGTCAACAGTCAAAATCATTCTCACTCGCAACAAGTGACCACCAAACAATCTGGCGTTAGACAAGGTCCTCCCCAGGACCAGCAACGGAGGGTCACAAGTCAGCAACAGGCCATGACCCCTCCTAAAGGTCACCTACACAATGGGGTTATCATCAGTCCAAACAAACGATT
>JAULCA010007016.1:6314-19360 GCA_032360845.1 Crassadoma gigantea
TGTGGCCCCCCCCCCCCCCCCCAAAAAAAAACCTTATGAACTTAGACCTGATCAAAAAAAGTTGGAATGACTCTTTTACATGAAAGATTGGTTCCATATTTCAATATTTCAACTACTATTGTACAGAGTAAGTCTAAGACAAATAAACAATATGTAAGAATATGAAAACTCAATATTTTCAGATTATTTCAATACAATTTGGTTACTGTTTCTGTTGCAATTTCAGAATTTAAACTCAAGAAAATGTGGAAATCTCCGAATGGGACTATCCGTAACATTCTTGGTGGAACAGTATTCCGGGAGGCCATTATCTGTAACAACATTCCCCGTCTAGTACCGGGCTGGACTAAAAGTATTGTCATAGGCAGACATGCCTATGGAGATCAGGTACTAGGTCAATTTGGAACTCTTTTGTTCATGAAAATATACTAGTTTTAATGGGAAGATAATGTACCCTAACCTTATATTTTCATTTCTTTACAAATTCATAACCTTCTAGTATATATTTTGTAATTGTTTTATGTGTAGTAATATTTTTCTGATCACATCAGGTTCAGTGTATATTTTGTACTTGTATAAAGTATAGTAATATTTTAGTGCCCGAAAAATGATCACATTTTCTAATATTTCCTGTTCATAATAAACCGTAATCACGGACAGTTCATTTCGTATCGTAGTTATGACAACTGAAAAATGTACTCATTTTTGTTGGGCCAGTGACTACCCACTTTTGACAACTTTTGATCATCCGAGCGAAACTATACTCGCCAATGGCTAGTGGGCGACAGTCAATTTCAGGCACCGAGATATTTTCCTGGTAACATTAGGTCCAGCATGTATTTTGTACTTTTATTATGTGTAGTTATATTTTCCTAATCCCATTAGGGCCTAAATTAATATTTTTGCTTTATATAAATGTCTTCCTCGATATCCAGGGGTTACTCTTACTTTCGGTCTCTTCACTGCTGGAATATGTCATAGCAAATCGATTCTTTAAAGTATATAAAAAGAATTTTGCGGTCGCGTAACAGTAAAATTTGAATCTTTAAAACATCGCTCCTTTGTAATCTTCAAAGGACAAGTATCAGCCAAGTGATGGGTCAGGTTCTTTTTACCTAGAACCAATCAAGTAGCTAGCCGCGTTCCTTCAGTTTTGCTATGACATACTCCAGGGGTGTAGAGAATGAAGGTGAGTATATTACCCCTGGATATCAAGGATGTATAATGTTTGATAATGATATAAGTTACCCTATGTAAATATTCCTCGATACCAGTACAAAGCCACAGATTTCGTGGTACCAGGTCCAGGGAAGCTTGAGATGAAGTTCACACCAAGCGATGGAGGAGAGGCCATGAACTACACAGTTTTTGAATTTCAAGATGGCGGTGGTGTCTCCTTAGGAATGTACAATACAGATAAGGTAAGAGTAATTAGCTAGCTATATAGCCATACATAAAATGTGAATGTGCAGTTGATAAAATTGTGTATGAAGTCAAAAGCTTGAAAGAAGGAAATAATGGTAGACCATACAACTATTTTAGTGCTTCATCGTTTTCAGTTATATTCTCTTAACAGACAGATATGTTCAAAAATGGATTATTTAGACAGGAATCAAAGAAAAAGTAAGAATTATCATAAAAATTGATATTGTGTGGATAAACATTTTTCGGATGTCTAACAGCCTAATTTTGCTGTCTTTACTTAAAATGTTTGATGTCTGGAAAGTTTCATCTTTCAAAACTTACTAATAGTTTGTTTTTCTGTGGTTGTAGAGTATCACTGAGTTTGCACACAGCTCCTTTGTGTTTGCCCTGGAGAAAGTTTGGCCTCTTTACTTAAGGTCAGTAGCATTTCGCTGTTGTGGCAGTGCACAGTAGAACATAACTTCTCACTACATTATACTATTACATCGTATTTGACACAATGCGTGAAGTAATTTTCCCATAAATTTGTTTTATGTTCGTTTGATTTTTTAATTTGTCTGTGGTACATAACATTGTTTACTGATTTCTTTAACTATTTTTAGATAAAGTTCCAAACAAATTCAAGGCTTCTTATGTAAAAGAAATAATGATATAGTGCTTTCAATGCACAAGTCACTTTGTTGATTTTTATGAAAATGATAAGTACTTTTATTCAATATTTAACTGATAATCACTAAAATGTAAACAAAGTATAGGATCATTTGTAAAGGACTGTAGTTGATAAAGCAGAATTTTGTTTGGAAACACAGCCAATTATACTTCACCTAATGTAATCATGGTAGATAATGTGAGTGCATTATGTTTCAGCACGAAGAACACAATCTTAAAGAAATATGATGGTCGATTCAAGGACATTTTCCAGGATATCTATGACAGGTATAGATCCGACACTCCTGCCAACCAGACCAGGACATCCTCTCGTCCACTGGTGCTGAAAAATTCAATCTAAACCCTTAGGTCTGGATCACTGTTGTGACATCGCAGAACAGCTATACATCATTTGTGATTTCACAATAGGCTAAAAAAAATATTGGTGCATTCCAACTGGCATAGATTTCCATTGTGCATTTACAGAATACATTTATAAATCAAAGTAAAAAAATACAATTTGTTCCCAAGAATGAGATATAGATCAATGAGATATAGATCATTCTTACCATTGGGATGATATATATTTGAATAAACCTCCATGGTGTGTACCCATAAAGAAGATACATTCTGTCAAAGCAGATTTTTTAGGGGTTAAGTCATTCTGCTTTCATTTTCTGTCTATTTTACTGATTTAGAAAAATGAAATGAAATACATACCAAACAAAAGATGATAATTAATATTTCACTCAAACATTTTTCTGTACTCAGAAATATTATTGTAGTCAGTGATAACTGATTGTTACCCAAACCTACTTTTCCAGAGAGTACAAGGCCAAGTTTGAGGCTAAGTCCATCTGGTATGAACATCGCCTCATTGACGATATGGTGGCCTATGCTATGAAGTCAGAAGGAGGATTTGTGTGGGCATGCAAGAACTATGATGGTGATGTCCAGTCTGACTCTGTTGCTCAAGGTAAGTAACTCATGTCTAAATCTTTGTCTAATTGACTTCTGTAGCACCTAAGAAAGGAGAGAGGACATTGTTTTAGGTCTCTATTTCATGCCATCTAAATACAAGCTTTTATCTCATAGGTTTGGGAAACATTAAAAACGATTTTTCAGGAGCTCTAGATACTTCTGAATTTTACTTTGAAGGGCTACTATTTTACAGGGTGAAACGTAAATTTACAGTGCATGAAGATGAATTTATAATGGAGGAATGATATCTATAATCATATTAAATGAGGCCTGGTAGTCTAGTGGTAGGATGCCAAGTTTGTGTTCAAAGGTTAGCCAGTTCGAGTCACATTATAGCACTGTTTTATCTTTGAGCAAGATACTTTACTCCACTTGTTCCAGTCTACTTAGCTGTATAGGAGTATGTAGTTAGGCAGTGCTAGAATTATAGCATGCTAGCTGTGAGCACCGAATGGCAGCACTGGCTGTATGCTCCACAGCAAGTTGAAAAAGATTTAGGCCGGTTGCAAAGGCCTTATAACCACGGATAATAATTTGTGAACTGCTTTGAGACGACCAACAAACTAGGTTGTGATAAAGCAGTATATATAAGAATCTCATATTATTATTATTATTAATCTTTTCATTACTGGCCAATACGGGATTTGACTGGTTTCCATCTTTAAGCTTTTATTAGTATTACCAAATCATTGGATAATTTGTATGCATATACACAATGTAACCATTCACTTCTGCTTAGATGGATATGCATCAGACACAACAAAAGGTATATGTTTGTTTATTGGGGATTCATTACGGACATTTAACTTGATTATTGGGAAATTTCTAACCTGAGTATTAGCTACCACATTAACACAAAAATGATAATAACTACATCAACATCCCTATTTCAGGTTTTGGATGACATTAATATGCCACATCTAGTATTGAGTATTAGCTACCACAAGTACACAGATGTAAAACTTAACTGTTTTCCTGTTCCAGTTTTTAACTACTACAATTACACAGATGTAAAATTAAACTGTTCCAGGTTTTGGATCACTTGGAATGATGACCAGTGTCCTGATTTGTCCAGATGGTAAGACAATTGAGTCTGAAGCTGCCCATGGAACTGTAACAAGACATTACAGATTGCACCAGCAGGGCAAGGAGACCTCTACCAACTCCATAGGTAAGAACAATTTGAAAAAATCGAAAATAGCTTCAGTTAACAAAGATGTCCCGAGTTTCAAGAGTATTTGTGCATTATTTGCAAGTACAGTAGTTTGACTGCTTATTCAAGAGCAATTTGTGCCATGCTATCGTCAAAGTCAACAAGAGTGAATATGACAGTTGTTATAACTTGGTTGATAATTCATGTGAAATAAAGTTTATATTTTAAAAAGAGCTTTTTAAAAAATTGTATCTATAAACTAAAATATTTACTTCATCTGGTCCTCCATTGATATCTTGTTCACATCCTGTTCCATGTTCTCATTCTGCTTTTGACATGTCAGGATAGATGTTTAAAAAAATGTTTTCCATTCTGTGGTTATGATATGTTTTTCCAGCATCAATCTTTGCATGGACAAGAGGTTTAGTACACCGAGCCAAATTGGACAAGAATAGTAGCCTAAAACAGTTTGCTGAGAACCTGGAGCGTGCCTGTGTAGACACTATAGAATCTGGCATCATGACAAAGGATTTGGCCATTTGTATCAAAGGAATGAATGGGTGAGCACATGATGGCTTTGATATAGCAAAGTTAATATGATGAAAAAAAAACAATTTAAACTATTGTGTTAGTCTTGATTACTTACATTAGAAATTATTCAGTGTCTGTGAAATTAACAAGTGTACTGAAGTAAACCATTCTCATGATCATATTATGACACTGACTTCAGACATATATTAAATGCACTTGGGTGTGAAATTCTGTTCTATTATTTGATGGTATGGCGTTGTCTGGCTGACTTATTATCAACAATGTTGTTGCCTGGAGCATAAGTTCCTTTTCTTTTAACCTACACTCATTAAACAATGTCTGGTCCTGTGCCTCGTTATTTACAATGTTGTGGCCCTTTGTTCATTTTTAGCCCACTATCAGATAAGCCCACCATCATCTGATGGTGGTCCATTGTCCATCCGAAGTTAGTCGTCATTAAACAATTCTTGTTATCGCTTTTTCTCAGAAAGTACTGAAAGGGTCTTTCTCAAATTTTATATGTAGGTTCCCCATGGTCCATAATTACTTGACTTTAGTGTTTGATCATAAACATGATGGCCACAGAAAGTACTAAAGAGACCTTTTTCATATTTTAATGACCGATCGTATTTCTTTTACATCAAGTACTGTACTATTTAACAAACTTGCTATACTTAGTATCTTACGGATGGTTGAGTGTTATATACTGGTTATCTTATATCAGGTCCTGTTCTTAACTATATAGAGAGTAATAAATGTAACCTATTCTAAATTGTTCATCCTTTCTATATGCCTATACATTTTTCTATTGTCTGTCCGTCATCTTTATCCTTCATCTCACTCCTTTATTCATAGAACCATAAACAATTGGTTTAAATTGATAGCACAGATAACATGTGAAGGGCATACATATTGCTGTGCCTTTGTAGTACTCTTGGTTACAAGATTTTGTCATCATAGCCAACATGTTCAGCCCTTCATGATATCATGACTTGTTATATGTACCGTATGTTGCCTTTGATGATGTTACTGTAATGGAATACTAAGACAGAAGGTTAACATTTGTGGAATCTAGTAGCTTTTCTAAACTCTTCATCATTACATGATTTAACCCTATAATCATTTACAATCTTTGTATTGTAGAATCTTGTTAATACATAAAAACATTAAAACATACGCTACCTCTCCTTTCAGAGTTGCTCGCAAGGACTATCTGAACACGTTTGAATTCATCGACAAAGTAGCTGAGGATCTCCAGAGAAGAATGGGGCAGTCAAGCTGACTAGAGGAGGATGCTGAGCCAGCTAGTCGACTGTAAAGACAGCTGTGCTGTTTGCTTCATTAGGATTTTAAAATTTAGGACCTGATTGTGAAAATATTATTGTTGAACTATGAACTTCTGGTGACAATATGTGTTATATTATTTCCAAGTTGTAACATATCTTAATTATGAATGTTTTTTGAGAGAAATTTGTTCATATAAGTAATTGCTAAAGCAAATATAGGAGCATGGCTGCTAACTTGGCAGATTAATTTGATGATGTCAAGTTCTATTTAGTCTGTTAATGAGTTTTGTTTAAGTCTTAAGATATTTTTTAAAGAATAATCATATGTACTTGTTGTGTTCTCAGTTAATTATCAGGTAATATACAGACTTAATGTATACTGTGTCTTCAGAATCAAAAGTATATGATTTGTAATTGTTTGTTTTTATTCAATTAGTCAGTTGGCAATTGTAAAGTGGTATAATTTAGTTATGTATTTTGTTTTAATGTTTATGTTTTTGGAAAGCATTCTTGTCCTCTTTGAATTCCTTTTAACTGATTCATGGAAAAAGGTTGCTGTACACTTTTAACACATTAGTTGTTAGGAGTTGATTGGTGGAACTTAATGTTCCAAGAACATAAGATAGGATCTCAACTGATTGGGGAAACATAATGTTCCAAGAAATTTCGATAGGATCTCACTGATTGGTGGAACTTAATGTTTCCAAGAAATTTCGATAGGATCTCACTGATTGGTGGAACTTAATGTTTCCAAGAACTTTAGATAGAATCTCCTTGATTGGTGGATTCCCAAGTTCCATGATCTGAGTGATTGGTGAAATTCCATGTTTCCATGAACTTGATTGTTATGTTAATAAAAACGATGACAAGACATCAAATATTGATTCTTTGAAAATCTAGTTTACATGTTTGGGCCCACTAGGCGGACCATCATCAGAAGATAGTTACTGGAAAGTATCAGCTACATGGAATTTTCATCAGATATTATATTTTATACTGAAAACTAACTTCAACAGGGCATTTGACATCAATTCGTGTTATGGGTCTGTAATGTGATTCATGTGTATAATAAGTTTTTATTATGTTCAATATACTCTATAGTGCCTACATGTCAAGGAGGATTTGCTTTTACTATTTTGATGACCTGAAACATTTGTGTGTATACAGTTTATAAGATCTAGGACAGGGTTGAGCAGAATTTTACTGCCACAAACTTGTTGCAAGAACAAAACCTTGAGGTTATCAAGAAATGAATGTGCTATAGAGTATTTTGAATTTATTGGTATCTATAATAGTAATATTTGGAGTCAACGCAATGTAAATAATCAGATACTCTTCGATACTAATCAATTTTTACCTTCTCACTATTTTTGTAATAATCTAAATTTAACAGTTTTTATATAATTATACCTGTACACTGATGTAACTGTAATTTTTATTAAATGTTAAATCCTTTTTAAATACAATTCATTTCGATTTAGTGATAATATATATTCACATTTTACCAGTTTTTAGGGTTTGAGTTGATCTCTTACATTAAGTATTGCCAAAAGTCATTGTGAACATGTAAAAATATAACCTTCAATAATATATAAAATAGGTTTTGTTATCTATACGTCGTGTAGTTTACCTACAAGAAGCAAGGTCATATCTACTCTGGCAATCTTTCATAAATCAAACTGGATCTAGGGAATTACGAAAAACAGTTTGTACTACACTGTATTTTATTTGTGGTATGGTTGTGTGTTTAGTAACAGTGATATCATAGATAATTTTAATGAAATGTATATTTAAAAAAAAAATCAAGATATGGGATCAATAATGCCTTTTTATCTCCTGGGAGAACGAGTGTGAAAGATTATGTGGATAAGATTTTCATAAGACATTTAATTTTGATATTTAAATATATTTGTTCAAACTTTTAATCTTGATTATGTGCAATCACACTTTCTTCCTGTTAAAAATGGTTTTAATGTAATTTATGATAAAATTTATGGGTTAAAAAATTCCAACTCTTTAACTGCATGTGATAAAAAAAATGGATGAAATAAATTGATATATTTAATTTAGTATTTGTTAAATGAATAGATTCTGCATTTAAAACAATTTGTTGTTATGATTTATTTTAATCAGAGACTATAAGAATTTGACTTGTGGAGAATATAGCATAAAGCACGTTGTTCAGTTCAAATGTTGCCAAATCATTGAACAGGGGATTAAGCGTTGTTATAATGCATCAATTTATACCATTGTACAAGTACATAGTGATAAAATAGGTTTTATTTGGCAGCCAACTTAGATTTTGAAAGTTTAAAGTTTGTTTTCGCTATTTTCAAAGAAGTACTAAACAGATCGTTCTCAAATTTAAAATTTAGGTTCTCCTTGTGCACGATAGTCAAGTGGTAGGACTACACCAGGCTCATGACCGAAGGAAAGGTTGTAGGTTCTAGTCACCGCAGGGTACTTTGTTTTATCTTTGAGCAAGATACTTAGCTCCGCTTGTTCCAGTCTACTCGGCTGTAAATGAGTACATGGTTAGGCAGTGCTAGAATTGTTGAATGCTATACATAGCTGTGAGGCCAAAAATGGCAGCAATGGCTGTGTGCGCCCCAGGGAGTTATGAAAGATATTGGCCGATTGCAAAGGCCCTATAACCACGGATAATAATTTATGAACTGACTTGAGACTACCTACAAACTAGGTTGTGATAAAGAGGTATATAAGAACCTTGAATTATTATTATCGTTACAGATTAAGTATTGTGGTAATAAATGGACCAAACAATGGCCTCAATTTGAAAGAACATGGCAGTATGAGGTTCTGATCCAAAGTTATCCTAAGGCACAGTAATTGTTAACATGACTCAATCCAGTAGATAGAAGAATAGGTCAATCTTATAAAGAATCTTTGAAGATGGTCGACGGTGGGCACGAGGACTCCCTGGAATTATTGTCAATATCTTTAGGAAATATCTGTGATTATGATGACAAGCATCTTTGGTGATAACTGCTGACCATCAACATAATCCTTTGTGATTAGTGATGACCTTCTACATTATCTTTAGTGATTACAGATGACCTTCAACATTACCTTTGGTGGTTAATGATAACCTTTAACATTACCTTAAGTGATTACAGATGCCCTTCAACATTACCTTTGGTGGTTAATGATGACCTTCAACATTACCTTTGGTGATTAATTATGACCTTTTACATATCAAGATTGCAGTATGCTAATTTAGTATGTACAGATTTGTGTAGACAAATGGACAGGTGCTCTTTATACCATTTCACAACACCTGTAGAGTTTTGTTACATGCATATAAAATGGAATGTTTTCAGTAATAGATCTGACATGTTTGCTGACTAGCCATCAAGATACACAATACAAAGAAGCTAACTTTCTACAGGAGATGATAAATGAAGCCACAAGAATGACATGTTTTACATTTATTCTGTAGTACAAATAGTATGATTGTACAACTCATGACAGCCAGACACACATGTCCCAGGCTCTTATAAGTTTATGATACATCTAATCGTTCTCTCTTCTGTATAAATACTGGACACAAACATTATATATATATGATCACAAATCTTACAAAATGTGGCATTGTGTAAAACTGAACCAATTTCGTGACGACTTTCATATCATTTGTTGAACTATTCGCAACCTAAGTAATAGATTTATAGAAAGCTCCTCTTATTCCTCTCCACTTTTGATACCATTTAAAAACAGGTCCACTGACTCTATATTTGTAAGATGTTTTATTAAAAAGATGAGCTGAATATGAGAATAAACAAGTCCACCATTGTCTCGACCAATCGTGCGACCATCTTTGATTTCAAAATGGTTAAAAAAATAGCAATACTTGTTCTGGGCCATCAGATTTTTCTTTATACCAGTTTTGATAAATATTATAGCCTATCATTGAGAATTGTATAAAAAAAATTTTGACCTTTTCATAAATTGCTAGATACTGCCCCTCAATAAAAGCTCAGTTGGTCCTTCTTATCTATTTGTAATAATTTTCATCTTTTCCTCTCAAAATACACTTTAAGGATAACATCTAATTTCATATATCAAAACATCATCACATGCACATTTATAACTCATTCTCTGATAATTTCTGCTTTGAATGCAATACAAGATGGAATATCTATGTAGATTTATGCCAAGGCTGGCAAAATATTTAACAATAATAATATAAATCTGTACACTACAGAAATATCTTTCCATACATGCAAATATTTCTATTTCTCTAACGGCATCATTAGTGATGAAGTAAGCATTCATCATTCCTGGTATATGTTACAGAATTGATACATAATGTGAGATTCAATTAGACAACAACCATCACATTATGGCCTCTTCTTGATCAATAAGAGGTTCAAACATAACAAGGAAACATCGTCAATAATCATACAGTATATATAGCCAGACTTAAAACATTTTGACAAATACATTAATTAAATATCAATGAAGATATTTGTCAAAGAATGCAGACTTCCTATTCATGACCAAAGTGAAATCATCAGTATATTTATTTATTTATTTATTTATTTATAATTATTGATAAAGATAATTCTTAAGTTTCTTTCCTGCGATTTAAAAGTGAAATTGTTGGCACTTTTCCAGGGTTCACAGCAACACCAGGTGTACATACCTGGTACATATATACATAAAGAGATGTACATCTGAAAAACTCAACAGCATTATAAAAGGATCTCATTCAATCCACCCAACTATAATAAATCATCACAAACACACAGCAAGTAACTAAATTACAAAAATTATCATTAGCAATGTCCAATGTCAATTGTTTCTGTAAACACTTTTCATGTCATTATTTGTTGATGATCTGCGCTTCCTGTATGTGACGTATATATGTATGAATGAACAACATCCTTATGTCGTTATTTGTTGATGATCTACCCTTCCTGTATGTTACGTATATACGTATCAATGAACAGCATCCTTATGTCGTTATTTGTTGGTGATCTGCCCTTCCTGTATGTGAAGTATACGTATCAATGAACACCATCCTTATGTCGTTATTTGTTGGTGATCTGCCCTTCCTGTATGTGAAGTATACGTATCAATGAACACCATCCTTATGTAGCTGTTGTGTTGATGATAACTTATTCCACACACTTCTATCACAGTGTTTACTCATTCAGGAGATGAAAGTTGTTCAACAAGTAACTGTAAGTTCTGTTGATTTAGTAGTTTTTAGTTGTTTAATAAATTCTATCTGTACATGTAGGAGATGATTGGAAAACAACCATCATAATCAGGAGTGTGAAATGATCAATTAGCAATATTCAACTATAAAACAGTTTTTAAAATGGTTAAAAACTCTGTAGGTACGATCGACATACAATGAAAGACAGAAAAGCTGAGTGACCATCATATAGTTACTCTTTACATGATCCTTGTAATAAAGGAATTTTAAAAATGGAAAGAAAACATATATTACACAATGTCATAAATCATCAATTTAACACTTAATGTTATAAAATGTACTGTACAGAGATTCGAGCACTCGATCAGATATTTCACGAAGACCCACATCTAAATGGTATAGGTGTAACCACGGAAAGTTTGGTGTTAAATACTGCCTTCAGTTATCATACAATGTTAACTCGCATTTCAAACCTAATAAAGTTGCATGGAAAATTTTCACCAAAGCTTAGTAGTTATGTTAAACACATTTATTTTAAAGCACTCAAATTTTAGTGCATTAATGAAAAGCACTCAAATTTTAGTACATTAATGAAATTTAACAGATTAGCACATAGATGAACTGGTGCAACAACAAAAATTTCAACTGATAACAATAAGTACAGAAGTTTAATTGGTGTATTCATTATTTAGTGCATTTTCCATGCAAAAAGACAATTGCTAAAATACACGTTTTCATTACTTCATTCAGGGACAGACTGATTTTAGAAATATACAAAGACTTTGCTAAAACTTGTCTTCACAAAAGTATGTTTAGATTAAATATAAAACAATGGGCTGGACTCCTAAAGAATATTGTTTCTGAGATTGTTCTATCTACCAGTTACTGGTCAGTGTTTATAATCATTAAATAAGCATAAACATATAGTACTGAATGATATTTAACATGAACTACACTTATTCTAAAGTCTTTTTTGTGTTATGTATGAAACATTGATTTCGACCCTTTTACCACTGTAGACCAAAATGGACTCATCTAGATCAATGCATAGTTGAATTTTCTAAAGTTACATAGGGGTGAAAAGGTTAAATCAGAAAAAAAGTTCTCCTTAATATTTAAACAAAATCACAGTATGAAAGTTGATTCTGTTGACACCAATGACAAAAGATAATTAAAATTGGTTAACTATATTACATTTTAAATGTCTCAACACTTTTCAGTTATATTTGTATTTCTATAATTCAAGTTGATGAATGACTAATAGAATCTTCCCCTACCCTGAGGGTGTTGACAGAAAAATCTCCAACCCAAGGGGTGATTTTTTTGGTTGTCTACCCCTAGGGTTACACTACCAACAAAAATCACCCGAAGGTTGGATATTTCTCTGTCAACACCCTCAGGGTAGGGGAAAATTATTTTACTCCCATCCTATTATTTCAGTTACAACTCCACAAACAATTATCTACCAAGTTTGTAAACAAAAACACATGTGGGGTATAAATATTGTCATTCACTTTTGATGATGTCACAATTACAAGTGATACATTTTAATGACGTCACAGTTGAACATGTGCTAATCGGATACACGCCTGAGAAGAGTGGGAGAAATATGTATCTCCATATCCTAAGTTGATGTATAAAATTTGTATCTCAGGACCTAAAGTTGCTTATAAAATTTGCATCACTGTACTTCATGTTGGTATCTGAAATCTGTACATGCATCTCCGTACCCAAGTTGATGGAGTAGATTTGTATCGCCCTACACAAGTTGATGGAGTAGATTTGTATCTCCGTACACAAGTGGATGGAGTAGATTTGTATCTCCCTACACAAGTTG
>JAULCA010007238.1:0-17045 GCA_032360845.1 Crassadoma gigantea
TTAAGCCGATCTAGCCGCAAAAACACGGACTCAAGCCGAACGATGACCAGCCGCGAACCGGCCGCTGCTCGAGCGCAGGACGCACGCTAACCTAACGGAGGCCGAACTATTCCCAAGTGGATACTTGGGCGTAATTCTAACTGTACTAAGATGCCATTTCTGCTGTCTTTTTTACGACATATTAATACAAAGACTACTAAGCATTTTAGACAAGGACTGGTTAAATGTAAGTGTTCATTATCACACTTGACTATTTTGTCTCTTTGTCTCCGCTTGCTTCACCAGATGACAAGATTTGTTTTACGTGGAATAGCGTTTTTTTTCTGAGAACGGGCATGTTAAAATACCCAATCAAGTTAAGGAGAGAAGATAACACGTTTTGTTCGACTAGGGTTATCGACATCAAGTTCGAAAAAGTTGTAGATCCAGACTTCATTTAGATTTACTATTTGTTTATCACAGAAGTAAGTAAATTATAATCATCATTAACAATAAAAAAAGATAAGTTGAAATAAAAAAATATATCCTTTGCAGCAACAATACGGAAATGATTATTTCTTTACATTTGTACTTATAGCAGTACATGTAATGCACGTACATGCACGTGTTTAAAAGGTATCTCACGGATACGTAACACTTATAGAATAGCGATGTCCAACTTGTTTTGTTTCTGCTGTTCCCTGGTAAAATGTACTTTTATCCGTTAAATCTTATTTAATCTATTTCGAGGACCGACTGACACATATGTTTAACAGTAAAATAATAGATGGACAATATTTACTGTCATACATACACACGTAATCAATATAGGTGGCGACTAACATATCACTAGAATTGCCACGGGGATTCCGTCATCAGAATTGTTTTAAAATGAAGATTAAATGCAGCGCTTTATCACGTTTATTGCACAAAAACAATGCAATTAATTATCTTAATGCTACATCTGGCGTTGTCACATATGTCGCTATCCTGAGTCGGTAAAATTGTACATTGTACCTGTCACAAACATTTACAAAACACAATAAGTATCCACTACTAAGTTCTTATAGTGACAACCATAATACAGCTTACCAATCATTGAAGCCTCGCACATTAGTCATTTTTAATAAGTATTCAGAAAAAATAGTTACCTGGAAAATGACCCTAGAATACAAGCTGTATCATCCTTGAATAAATTTGTTTTGATTAATGTAAAATCGTATTAAACGGATTATATATTCGAACCACGTGGCTGTAGGCAAGTATATAATAACTTGAAAATAGCTGTTATCTAACCGTACGAGATGAAGTTTTCACTAGCAGCTCTTCTTTTACTCGCATGTTATCTACAGATTGACCAGGCGCAGTCAAGACGTAAGTAAGAACACATGCCTCATTGCTGAATTTTTCACTCCTGTACTATGCAAAAATGTATTTTGAATTTATTGAATTATATTTTATAGTTTGTTTGACGTCATAGGGCTTGTAATGTATTACTAAGTGATGTTTGTTTATTTAACAGGAGTTCGAGTATGTTATGGTAAAAGGCCTGTGTGTGGTGTCAATGGTAGGACATACAAGAATAGCTGTGTGGCTAAGCGAAGGTATACACGCTTTATACTTTGTTGAAGTGCTACATAGTGATTGTAAACTTTTATGTTAATTACTGCGTACACATAAAAATGATTGATTCTTGCATGCTAGGATGAAGAGAAATGACGTCGGTTGATCTCTTTCCCCCACTCAATTCAGTTTAGGCTTGCAACATAATAATTGCTTCAGCATAATTATGTTCCAACCTTTTTATTCATCTTTGAAAAAGAACAATTTATTGCTTTATTCCAACTAATTCAGTAAATGACAAACGTTTTCATGGAAATGGCTTTTATTTTTCCATATTTAGCGTCATAGAAATTTCAGTTATAAACTGCTAGTGCTCAAGTAAATCACACATAATAAATACATTTTATTTGTCCATATAATTAGTTAAAAATTAAATGTCTTGTACGTTATCAAGAGGATAGGCTGGTCGAAGGTTTAGAATGAACTCTGGTATATTGGAAGCCGCAGTTGAGTCCCCTAAACAGGATATTACATATACATATATAGATACTAGCCTAGATTATTCTTATCTCGCGAAAGAGGTTGTTACATGTATCATTTAAGTTTGGCTTTGTCAATTTAAATGTTATATGTCTGTATGCAAATCAACAAAAAAATAAAGAGTATTTAAAAGATACCATAAGAAACCTCTAATGCTCTATACAAACAAGGCATGAGTGGGTTGGTTTTGAGTGACCTAATGTGCTGATTTGTTTTACAGTAATAAAATACTTTATACAATAAATCCACAGTGGCGTCGCCGTGAAGTGCAATAGCAAATGCCCGTGTAAGCCAGACTGTATATGTACTGCAGATTACAAACCAGTATGTGGGGCGAATGGTGAAACCTACAGCAACGGGTGCACGGCCGGGTGCGCGTGAGTAGATTTATTGTTGATGTTTCGTCGAAATGAGAATCACAAAAGTATCTTCCAACACGTCTTGATAATAGATTATAACAATAATTCTATGTATCTTTAAATAATCACTAGATTAATATTCAATATCTAAAGTGTCGAAACTAATATTCTCTTACACTGTTTGGCCACTTTATCCTATACGACTGTCAATAGTTTTAATTGTAAAAAGGAAGAAACACATGTTCGAAACAAGTTTAATACATAACAGAAAAAAAAGGTTTATAAACTCGTAAACATACTTATACAACACTTCAAAACAATAAGCGACTTGTGAGACATATACTTGTTATAAGTTCTATGCTAGGTTAAGGTGTTTTGCCACTTACAGTGATATTTGAAACTATATTGTAATGCTTTTCGCTTTTCGCTTTGATTGGAAAATTCATATGGACGATCGCATTTTTGAAATGTATGTCCGACTATTCTTTCAGTTGAATGTGTATCGAGTAATGGGTTAACGTCCTGGGACATGTTGTCCGTTATAAGTTAGCTGAACAGTGAGTTAAATACAATATTGTAATACAATTACAATAAATATTACGATTGTCATATGTTAATGCCAATCAGATCAGCTAATAGCCATTAAATTATCTTATCTTCAGGGGTATCAAAGTCAAGTGTAATGGCGAGTGCCCGTGTCGGGTTTGTGCATGCCCACGTATCCTCCGACCAGTATGTGGGATCAACAGAAAGACTTACTCAAATGCCTGTTTAGCTTCTTGCAAGTATGTGTTGTTCGTGCGTTATTGTTTTGTACTACTGGAGATTTTTTTCGGCGTCTATGTAGCGAAAATGTCAACTTTATTGGCATACTTTTCAGCTAAGAAAATATTAGCAAAAGGTTCAGTTCTACCTCACATTCGGTATTCAGATACTGTTATGATTCTTACAGAACTGATCTTTCATTTCAATAAGCGTCCATTGTCTTGAAAATAATACGAAACAATGACAAATAATTTTAAGTTTTATGTTACCTAATATAACCAGCAATAATACATTAACGCGAAAACGATATAATCTGCCATCCAAAGCCTACCTTTTTTATTGCAATATTATCAAATTATGTTTCAAAATATTTCAATATATTTCTTTATAAATGGTATATGCTCTGGGCCCCTTTAAGTACATCAGGTCAGTATGTACAAACATATCTTAGTACATATTCGTCCATAAGCAGTAATAAATACTTAAGATACTTAAATCGGTGATAAGTTTATGAAAAAATGGAGTAGTCAAGACATTTAAGATTTAATAGAACTCTTATTTAAAGCGACGTTTCCACACATCTGATGAAGCTTTGAGAAATCTTTGAACTTTTTCTTTATGAATAAATCTTAAATCTTCATGTCATTCAGCATTAACAAGGATTGTTTATCCGCTGGAAACTATATATTTGCGCTGGAAGTAATAAGGTGTTTCCAATAAGAGGCTATTGTAAAAGTTTACATGATTCAGGAATCACACGGTATTACACATGATTCTAATAGAGCGAAGCGCCCACCAGTCGGCTATCCTTCTGTAGACTGGTAAACGCAACGAATTTTAGTACATAACTTTAAGGTCTTGTGTTAAATAAGTCAGTTTATTTGTTTACAAATAAAGACGATTTACGTTGTTGTCTACAGTTTTCGGAATCTCAAATCTGTTTACAGCAGGCTGGTGAAATTATGACATCTAAAACATCTAATCAACAATTCCCTACAATATTGTCTTATAAAATGTGTATATAACCTTTTCCATAGAGATGTTAAAGTCGGTTGCAAAGGCCGATGTCCATGTCGAAAAAAATGTGCTTGTCCATTCGACTTGAAGCCAGTATGCGGAGCGGACAAAAAGACGTACCCAAATGCGTGTACAGCCTCTTGCAAGTATGTGTGTTATCATACATTTCAATTACACGCCACTATATCACTTCATTATTTTCTCATTGTATATACGTGCATAAGTTCAAACAACTCAAACTAACAAAGGTAGTATATACATTGCAATGTTTTTAAAACTTGTATTGATCTAACAATTGCAGATTCAACATTTAAACAGACTACTTATATCTAAACAATACAGAGATTCTGTCTTGTGATTGAGACATTAAATAGAAGATACAGATGATGCATTGATATCTGTTTTGCTTACACAGATATACAGATTAAAATAAAAGATGTCTACGCATCCAAGGAAAACTTTTAATAAAAATATCAGTTATCTGGCTCCATCGTCTGTCAAGTTTTCGTTATACCATCTGATAAAAGATGATTTTACAACATGATCAGTGCTAACCGCTTGCAGAGAAAATAATATTAATCATATAATAAGTGCTAATATAACATCATTTAACTATCATCGTTGTGATATCAATCTTTTAAGTTTGTAAGATGGTACAAAAACATGTATGAACCATATATCTTATTGGTGTGTGTATCCTAGTTAAATTGTATCCCTTACAACGATTCAAATCGTTTACAGCCATTGTTACATGATACAATTTTAAAATATCCAGTCGTCAAGACGTGTATGTTTACTTTTATCGCTCCACAGACGGGTAAAAGTTGACTGCAATGGCAGATGTCCATGTCGTCCCAAATGTAAATGCCCGTTAATTCTGAAGAAACTGAGGAAACCAGTATGTGGGGTCAACGGCAGGACATACAGAAATTCTTGTGAAGCACGCTGCAAGTATGTTAACCTTTCCGTACTATTTCATAACCCCAAAGAATTGTTTGGATTTAACTTTTAATGTTTAAGGAAACAGACTCTCATATTTTTAACCGTTTACAAGACTTCTATCTTCCCAATTGATATTTGTAATTTAAATATCTATTCACAAATTACAAAAAACAAAATTATCGAAATGTTTTGCGTATCCATCAAATATGTAAAGATGGAATTAATTATTTTAAGTATGTTACAAATGTAGTTTATTAAATAAGACATTATTTAAACTATACCGAAGTAAGCTATGCTGTTTTTGTCTATTTTATAAAATGAAGATCTAGATTAATTGACCTTCAACTCCTGTATACAAGCTGGTGACTTAGGGCGTTGTCGTGTTACCTGTGATGTATATATCCATTCACAATGTGATTTTCGATTAAGGAGATCACCACAGTAGTCATTCGTTTCGACTAAGCCCTACACAATGTCTGCAATCTATTCCTCAGGCGTGTAAATGTCTTTTGATTGAGACATTAAATAGAAGATACAGATGATGCACTTATATCTGTTTTGCTTACACAGATATACCGATTAAAATAGGAGACGTCTACGCATTCGAGAAAAACTTTTAATAAAAATATCAGTTATCTGGCTCCATCTCGTCTGTCAAGTTTTCGTTATACCATCTGATAAAAGATGATTTTTACCACATGTTCAGTGCTAACCGCTTGTAGAGAAACTAATACTTATCATATGATCCGTGCTTTTATAACATAGATAAACACATTTATCACGTTCTATATGCTTATATATGTTACATCTGTTAGAAAACAAGTCATCACGATATCTTTGCTAACAAGGGACATGCTAGCATCTGATTACCAATATTACCTTATCATACCGTCTTACTCCAATCTGTACTTACCTCAAAACACGTTTATGGAAAATAACAATTAGGCTCTATTAACTATCATCATTATGATATCATTATTTTAAGTTTGTAAGATGGTCCCAAAACATGTATGAACCATACATCTTATTGGTGTGTGTATCTTAATATAATTGTATCCTAAGCAACGATTCCTATCGTTTACAGCCATTGTTACATGATACAATTTCAAAATATCCAGTCGTCAAGACGTGTATGTTTACTTTTATCGCTCCACAGACGAGTAACAGTTAACTGTAATGGCAGATGTCCATGTCGTCCCAAATGTAAATGCCCGTCATCTCTGAGGAAACCAGTGTGTGGGTCCAACGGCAGGACATACGCAAACGCATGTTCAGCATCCTGCAAGTATGTTTACCTTTCCGTACTATTTATAACCCCAAAGAATTGTTTGGATTTAACTTTTATTGTTTAATGAAACAGACTCTCATATTTTTAACCGTTTACAAGACTTCTATCTTCCCAATTGATATTTGTAATTTGAATATCTATACACAAATTACAAAACAAAAATACCGAAATGTTTTGCGTATCCATCAAATATGTATGAATGGAATAATTTATGTAAAGTATGTTACAAATGTAGTTTATTAAATAAGACATTATTTAAACTATACCAAAGTAAGCTATGCTGTTTTTGTTTATTTTACAAAATGAAGACCTAGATTAATTGACCTTCAACTCCTGTATACAAGCTGGTGACTTAGGGCGTTGTCGTGTTACCTGTGATGTATATATCCATTCACAATGTGATTTTCGATTAAGGAGATCACCACAGTAGTCATTCGTTTCGACTAAGCCCTACACAATGTCTGCAATCTATTCCTCAGGCGTGTAAATGTCTTTTGATTGAGACATTAAATAGAAGATACAGATGATGCACTTATATCTGTTTTGCTTACACAGATATACCGATTAAAATAGGAGACGTCTACGCATTCGAGAAAAACTTTTAATAAAAATATCAGTTATCTGGCTCCATCTCGTCTGTCAAGTTTTCGTTATACCATCTGATAAAAGATGATTTTTACCACATGTTCAGTGCTAACCGCTTGTAGAGAAACTAATACTTATCATATGATCCGTGCTTTTATAACATAGATAAACACATTTATCACGTTCTATATGCTTATATATGTTACATCTGTTAGAAAACAAGTCATCACGATATCTTTGCTAACAAGGGACATGCTAGCATCTGATTACCAATATTACCTTATCATACCGTCTTACTCCAATCTGTACTTACCTCAAAACACGTTTATGGAAAATAACAATTAGGCTCTATTAACTATCATCATTATGATATCATTATTTTAAGTTTGTAAGATGGTCCCAAAACATGTATGAACCATACATCTTATTGGTGTGTGTATCTTAATATAATTGTATCCTAAGCAACGATTCCTATCGTTTACAGCCATTGTTACATGATACAATTTCAAAATATCCAGTCGTCAAGACGTGTATGTTTACTTTTATCGCTCCACAGACGAGTAACAGTTAGCTGTAATGGCAGATGTCCATGTCGTCCAAAATGTAAATGTCCGTCATTTCTGAAGAAACTGAGGAAACCAGTGTGTGGGTCGGACAGAAAGACATACGCAAACGCATGTTCAGCATCCTGCAAGTATGTTTACCTTTCCGTACTATTTCATAACCCCAAAGAATTGTTTGGATTTAACTTTTAATGTTTAATGAAACAGACTCTCATATTTTTAACCGTTTACAAGACTTCTATCTTCCTAATTGATATTTGTAATTTAAATATCTATACACAAATTACAAAAACAAAAATATCGAGATAAAGGAGATCATCACAGTAGCCATTCGTTTCAACTAAGCCCTACACAATGTTTGTAATCTGTTTCTCAGAGGTGTAGATGTCGAGTGCAATGGAAAGTGCCCGTGTCGAATGTGTAAATGTCCTGGTATCAACAGTCCAGTATGCGGGGAAAATGGAAAGACGTACCAAAATACATGTGCATCTTCTTGCAAGTAAGTGACATTTGATATCTTAGCTAAAATCATAATATGTTTTTCATGATATGTGATATTGTAAACTTTATGATTGTTATAATGCCTACATATTGGGTAGTTATATCAGAACAGTTAACTGGTCCATTTTATAATTTACTTATGACAGTCTATTCATTGCTTCATCAAGACTCTTGAAAAGATTAATTTCAATTTAGAGCTTCAATAAACATATATTTCTACAAAATGTACAGACATACGCCTCAACTTGTAGTTCATATACAGCGTTTCAATAGCATTTATTTCCAGTTAAATACGCTGATACCATAGTAATTTGTCATAATTATTGCTAAAATTCAACTGACATTTTCAGACTAAAGTAAAAGAAGCAGGATTAATACAATTATCTTTTAGATTCATGAAAAAGAACACCGCATCTAGTGTAAGATATTTAGGAAAAGTACAGGTAAACAGTTAAAGAGGGTATACATTTCAATATAATTCGCACCTTCGGTTACCAAGATACCGAATAAAGGGGGAAAGTTACAGGCCGCAGAGATGAGAAGTTTGCGAAAACACTCCTGCATCCGTACACTATCAATATAACCCATGAACGAGAAAGAGAATCAGGCATACATCACAGGGTACAAAAGAATGTGCTACGGGCGAATCTCACGTTCAAAATAGCTTACCAAAGACGAACATACAGACCAAAGTACAAGGAAAGGCTGGCAGACTAAGAGATAGGGGAACAAAAACATCTCAGAATAAAGAGGATGGAATCTTATTTAAATCTTATCAGAGAGAGGTAGGGGAGACGTCTGCCAAGTTGTCTGAGGTTCCCTTGAGGTCGAAAAGACTACAGGAGAAATAAAGTGAACACTATATACCTAATAGTTTTTAATGGTTGAATTTTCACAAACTTGTCTCTCATCAACGCCAAGTTGTATGCAAAATCTCTTCTGAGAAATATGAACAGTGAAACTGTGATATACATTTTATGAACGCTGTGAATTTATATATGATACATATGTAATATACTGCAGTTTGAGCTACCTGTTTCGCTTTGGTACAGTGTATCCAGTTTGTCGTTAGAAATGTCACAGATTGTTGATTCAAACGCAATAGAAAAACACTCTATAATGTAGTATTAGGATTATCATACTCTGTATCCTGACTACAGGCATCTGTCAATGTGAAGTACATTCTAAGAAGCATAAAGAGCAATTTCACAGCAGGCGTAACAAGAACGTTTATCTAATCATAAATATTTCTTTTTCGTTCAGAGATATCAAAGTCAGGTGTAAGGGTGAGTGTCCTTGTGTAGCGTGCAGATGCCTACCAATCAAACGTCCAGTTTGTGGGTCGGACAGAAAGACATACGTAAACGCATGTTCAGCAAAATGCAAGTAAGTTATCAATAAATTATAAAGATATATGTATATTTGTGGGGGGTCATAATACATTTTCTTTATGAAATATATATTTAAATAACTTGTTGAATTTGTCCAAAACCTTTTGATATATGATTGAAATTGAAGCGTGATTATGTCGCTTTTCTATCATTTGCAGGAAAGTACAAGTCCGATGTAACAACGCTTGTCCCTGTCGTTATGGGAAGTAAGATGTTAAAAGGAACACATTTCAGCTGCAAAAATTACATTGATATAATAGTTATGAACACTGTATCAAAATAAAGCTGATTGAACTTACCTGATTTCAAAGGCATTTTATTTTTTAGATAAATATATTTGATATTATTAATGTTCATTCTTAGATTGAATTAAGTTTGCTGATGTATGCATTTTACATACATATTTTAAATGTCATATAAATTTGAAATAACAAACTTGTTGAAATGTGGACTTGCCGTTAAAGTACATTTATAATAAGAAATAGAATTATAGAATTTTTCTATTTTCATCATCAATTTAGATATAAAAAAATTAAATTGTATTTTACTAAAAAAAGAACTTTTGTTGATCTTCATCTTACACAGAATATGTTCAAAAATGAAACTAGTTCCAAAAAGTAGATACCAATGCCAATTTTGATTTCAGAATTAGCCTGAAGTGTAAGCTAAATCTTAGAGATTTCAAAAGTAAATTTAGAAAAATCGAATTCGGTACAAAGAATAAATAGTCATAAACTAAATGTAAAATTTTAATTGAGTGGCATGAAAGTGCCCACCGATTGAACTTAAGGCTGTAATACATACAATAACATGCAATTACATACAGAAGCATTGTCATTACCAATCATACAAATCTCTTGATGCGTAATATATATAATTCTATGCACTGTGAACTCTGAGTTTATTGACATTTGTAGACAGATCAGTGTTTCAATTAAGCATAATATTCAAGGTAAACTGATTGTTTATGTCACAAAAGCAATCGTGTCTCAAATAACTATATTTGGGACAATGTAAAATGTGTTGTTCAACAGTTTCATAGCCAGCAAATAGCTACGTAGTGGCGATTCATGCTTAGTGGTGGATGTATCCCAGTTTACTGACAATAAACAATAAATTGAATCTAGGGTGAGATTTATATTTTATTTCAACTTTCATTTGAAAACGATATATGAATATCATTTTACAGTTACTTAAACAAAAGATTCACTGTTGAGAGTAGAAAAAAAACTTTTGTAAACTGAGTTCTACATTTTGTAGCACAGGTGACAAACCAGCATTAGACTGGTTACTTATTCAATATTGGCCTAACTCAATATTGGCCTGGCCCGATGTTAGGCTGAAATACTAAGCCTTGGGTGTCGTTGATGACATTTTGCATGTGAATATCTTACAGGTTGACATGCTGCGGTACATGTACAGGTGTTCAAAAGCGACATAAAACCTATCACAATATACTCTTGCGCGTTCAAAATGGGATACCTGTCATTTCTTGGGCGACGCTCTCTTTTTCGATAAACATATTACTTTGAAACAGTCGTAGGTAAGATTTAAATCCTTAATATGCTCAGAAGTTGTATTTATTTACAAAAAGTAAATTGTGGTTAGGATAGGAGTTACGACATCGGTATCATCTAAGTTTGACTGGGAACAGAGGAAATCATTTAAATGATTAAATTTATCGATATATCTTCAAAATAAAACAGAATATTTACAAGCAAAGGGGGAACTTTTGAGTTCTTTTCTGAACTGGACATAACATTACTGTTGAAGCATTGGGAAGAACTGGGCTATGCGGACTATGGCAAAGTTTATAAAGTATTCAAATATAGCCCTGATTATGCACACATTTGTTTCGAGCTTAAGGATATTTCACATAATGATTTTCTCTTTGGGATTGCTTCGTTTTACGATGGAGCATTTTACTCTCACACTGTATGTTTTCCCCCAAGAATGGCAGTCAGGGTTGGTTGTCGATGTTGTCGATACATTACACATACTACTTTAAAAGAGGATCTGCGTTTTCAGCAATATTATCAGCAATATATATATAAATATGCACATGATCAGTAGTGATAATACCAACAAATTTAATTAACACAATATAAAAAAGTGATATATATGCGAAAGACTAGGAACGTTAGCAAGATAGACGAAGAGAGAAATTAAGAAAGGGATAAGATTTGCATTATAATTAGTAGAATGTTTGACTCGTAATGATACATATTTTACTAATCAATTATATCACATACTTAGTTATGTGATTGGCAATAAAAATTACCGTGAATTTAATATTTTAATACGGGATAACAGGTAACAGAATCCTGTCATGTACACGTTATTGATAAAAGTATTTGCTTATGAATACTTAACATTATCAAGAACTACATCAGTTTTAATATACTTTGTAATACATTGAGCAATGATGTTAATTACTTAGAGTGTTAATACTTTGCGAAAGTTGTACAGTTTTGTTATATAAAGATAACCAAGGACGGTGTGAAATAATAAATGAAATTCAGATGAGAACTAATTTGACCGAGTAGTCCAGAAATTATGCAACTTTAAAAAGTTTTTTTTATCATAAATAGCTACCGGCTTCAACCATAGACGTGCCTCAAGATAACTTGAATGAACGTCTAACCACATGTTGCCTTTATCAAAACACTAACACGTCAACAATATCATCATCTCATCCATCTATCTTATAAATGATGTCATTAGGTCAAACAATCTGTGACAATTATGTTAATTGTCTGCATAATAATGAAAGAGACACATGATAATTTCAAGTGTAAACAGTACATTTATCCTTCAGTCCTGATATTTAATAAGCATCTATCAAGGTACATGTGCTATCAAAATTAAATGACACTATAGTTCAGATAATCAGGTTTTATTTTTGTCCTCTTTCTGTATTATTCTTAAGATACCGTAAAAAGAAAAGGGACTCCTGGTATATATTTGGCGAAGAGTTGTTTGTTGATAATAATATTAATATCCATGACTTTTACGATGAGGAATAAAGAGATTAAGGAAAAATTAGGAAACCAAAAATGTGAGATAAATGACAAACTCAAATAGTGTTTACATTGACTAATAGATTCAAAAGCTGGAAGACAAAAAGAAGCTTTACAAAGTAACTATTCAGTCAAAGTGTCGCTGGTAACTTGGATATTGAGTAGACTAACAAATAGAAATATATTATTTCAAAATAAAAAAAACCCAATATATCTTTGTGTTCTCGTATAAACATACATACATGTGTGTATAAAATACAGTATACCTGTATAATGGTGTAATTGACCGAGAAAATGATCAACCATTGGAACATTAATCAAAGGCCTACGCCAGCAGCTCAATTGGTTTAATTGACGGTCAGTGAAGCGCAAAAATGTATTTGAATACCCTAAGCAAATTATCAGTTTTTTAAACGGGTACAATGTAAATTAAATCGCTATAAGGACCCCCAAAGGATAAGTTTGCTGTGGTTTATTTATCAGTCATTCCCGCAGTTAGATAACCACCACGGGATGTCTTTGACTATTTATACACCCAATGTTTGCTAATGAATAAAGTTTTATTTGATTTTATCTCACGTATGTGTGTCGAATCGTGTGGGTGGTATTTTAAAATTCTGCATATAGATTGATATGTCTAGACTCAAATAGTGCTGTGTGAGCAAAATACAGAAGTAATATTTTGTACTTTTGTCATTGACCCGGAAGGTTTAACATAATTATAATCTGGCGTACAACTGTTCTGTTGTTTGAAAGGTATATTTGACCTGACCAGTTTAATAAATGTTATCAAACACACAATATGTGTCAGTTATTATTTAATTTCATTTTTTCTTGTTATCTATTAATTGAATAAATGTGGAAATAATTTCTCAAATCGTGTTACTATACGAACATCTCGTCTCGAACAATTTCAAAATATTGATCTACTGGAATCATGGTTGGTTAAATAACCAGAGTGAAATAATTATAAAAACAAAGGCAAAAACCAGATAAATTACGCATTATAAGAATGTCTTTTTGGAAGAAACTGTACTTATTATTAGGTCAAGCATTTAATGAAAGTGGTCAAACAATAAACACAATAAAAATGGTTTATTGTTGTCTTCTTATTGTACTATCCTTGAGATACCGTAAAGAGAAAATTGGCTCTCAAAATAAACATCAATTGAACAGCGATACAAAGTAACACGTGTACCAACGAATCTCAATTGATCGAAAGGTTTTCCGTATTGTCCTTGTAGTAGGGATTATATATTAAATCTTTGTTTCCCTTTTCTTTGTTTCCTTTCGATAACGAATACATGTATTATGTTACATGATACAGTGCTAGATGTATTAAAGCAGGTGATAGGTGGTAATAAGTATCTGAAAATAAAGCATGCCAATTGATGAAAATAAACAAACAAAAATTATCTATAGGAACTTTGGGCAGTCATAACAGATTTCAGTATCTTAACTGTATTTTTGCTGGCAAAACTTTAAAGAAGCATCTGGTCTATCCAATGTATATATAAACAAACAACCAACTCGACACTTTTTCATTATTCATATTGTCATCATGTATTTAAAAACCCTATAGAAAAGTGGAGTATATAGCAGGAAATCTTCGCTCTCATATAATCGAACGTGGGTTTCCGACGATGCACTTAGTGCAGAGAGGGGGTTAAAGAAACTTTTACTTTATTATGTATAAAGAAGATAGGCGGGGGAAGTTCTCACATTCTTCGAACATTGTACAACATAATTATACGGTTAAGGCTGTCTTTAGAGGGGAATAAAATGGGTAATTCAAATGATGTTATTTTTAGTAAATACTTAGACTTGCACAAGTTCAAGAATCTGGGACAAACTTTTAATTGGACTTTTACAAGTTATAATTATTGAAGAAATGCAAGTTGGTTGAAAGAAAAGACGAACACGCTTATTGCGGTTTCATTATTATTGCGAACTGTTTATGATTCCCCAGCTTATTCCCCTCTTACTTCAGTGTATTATATGATCATATTGCATTTTTCATATAGCGAATTATTGTCTATCATGAAGCGAATCAGCAGTGCCCTCAGGTGACTTTCAGTGTTAGTTTTACACGGTAGTATGAACTAGGTGTCACACACGCAACTCCGGCACTGCAATAGTTAGCCCTTTCATTTCTAAAATTATGACCAAAAATGTCAAAAAAATGCAAGCATCAAGAATATGTGTTTTGTTCCTCAACGTACCCATAAATTAATATGACAAATAGATATATTATAAAAACAGTATATTTAGAATGTCATTTGGATCCGGAAAAGTATTTAGGTGGACTTGTCCATATGTCAGTAGTTATATGTAATGAATTATGAAAAGAAAATGCATATTTTTAAAGAAAAATCTAGAAAAAACACTGGTTGGAGGGAAATGCCATTATCCACTTTCACCATTCCAGGTACCACAATTTTTTTCACCCATTGTCAAGATAATAAATAAATTGAAGAGGCGAATCCTGGTAAAAGCGCACATATTCTAAATATAATTTACTAATTAAGTGAAGAATAAACAGCCTGAGGAAAAATTTGGGAAAAACTCGAAATGTAAGATAAATGACAAACCCAAACATTGTTTACATTGACTAAATGGATCAAATATAAGGAGACATATAGAAAATATACAAAGTAAGTATTCACTTAAAGTTTCAGTGGCATTTTGGAAATTGAGTAGACTTACAAATAGAAATATATCAGTTTGATATGAAAAACAACAATATCTCTGAATACACTTTATTTAGAAGCGCTTTCCTTCCACATACTTTGTCATATTGATACTTGTAAAGTGGTATAATTAAAGGCCTACGCCAGCAGATTAAGCGGTTTTTATTGACGGTCTGTGAATAACAAAAATGTAATTACATACCCTAAACAAATTATCAGTTTTTTTAACAGGTACAATGTTACTATGGTCGAGATGAGCCAGACAAAAATGTAATGAATTTTCATATTTTGTTGTACCCTGGTACACTTTCATAGGGTACACAAAGATTGTGTATCATAGAAAAGTATATCATGGTACATACAGATTTGAAAATCAAATTATTCCGTACCATGAGTGGTACATAAAGATTATAAACAACTTTAGAAAAACAAACTATTTAATTTCACATGTATCTGAACCAACTGTACCCGGGAACTCCGGCTTTCCTCCACCATCAAAACCTGGCACGTCCTTAAATGACCATTGCTGTTAATAGGGCGTAAATAACAAACCAAAGCAAAATACAGAAGTAATGTTTTGTATTTTTGTTTCTGATCCGGAAGATTTAACATATATTTAATCGGGCGTACAACTGTTCTGTTTTGTACCAGGTACAGAATATTTGACCTGATCAGTTTAATAATATTCTGGTAATATATATATTATCAACAAATGTTATCACTTAAACATAATGTGTCAGTTATAATTTAATTTCATATTTTTCTTGTTATCTGTTACTCTTCTTTTTATTAGATATAGATGGAAATGCTAATCTCGTTTCGAACAATTTCCAAATAAAGATCTACTGGAATTATTGTTTGTTCAATTACCAGTGTAAAAGGAACTATAAAACCGAAGACAAAAGCAGATGAATTACGCATTATAATATCTTTTTGGAAGAGACCGCTGACATTTCAATAGTCGTGTTTATTTAGGTCAAGCAAAAGAAAAACAAAGAAAAAATATGTAATGAATAAAGATACATAAACATATACTCTTTGAATAAAAATTTATTGAGGAACAATTAAGGTAAATTGAACATCTGAGCAAAAGCAAAGTGTCCTGGAGCACCACCCGCGTATGTGATTTGCATAGTTGTTGTCACAAACATTTAGTTTTTTCAAAGACACAGGAACTTTCACCATAAGTCGTATGTCATTAAAGACGTTGCGGAAACGCCTCGCTAACACATGCATCTATTGTTTTTGAAGACTGCAATGTGTCGTACATAAATTCTAAGGTATTCGTCGATTTCTCCAGCTCGGCGGTCATGCAGTCCAACTGTAAAAAAAACAATTATGTTTACAATAGGTTTTTCTTGTTTGTGTTTCGCTAGCATATGGTACCTATCTAAATATATAATTACTGTAAGTGTCAAGAAAAGTTGGCTTGCTCTAAGAAGCTGGTCTTGAGATAATTATAATACATTGGACATTTATCTTAAGACAAACTCATTTCGTAAGCAATATCTTATATTTCTATTGAATATTGAAAAGTTGTTAAGAAATTCTTAAATACTTTTAATCAAAATAAATCTAACAATATCAACGGAAATCAGTGAGTGTGACGTCATTATCAGTTGTTGTCGTCCTAACATTGTAGCGAGTAACCGATGCGAACTTCGCGTGAAACATCAGTTAGTTAAATTAAGTAGTTACCTTGACTCCAACCATAGGCAAACTTAGCGAATTAATCGAGTTCCAATCTTGTCTTCTAAAGTTCGTTTAATTTCCAATGACCTTGTGTGAGTTCACTTGTAACCGTAGTAATACGTTCTACATGCAAGTACGGCGTGAAATAAC
>JAULCA010007571.1:0-19310 GCA_032360845.1 Crassadoma gigantea
TACGTGTGATACTATAGTGTGTAGTGTAATAATTACGTGTGATACTACAGTGTGTAGTGTAATACTTACGTGTCATATTATTGTGTTTAGTGTAATACTTACCTGCGATACTATAGTGTGTAGGGTGGCTTTCTTTAGGGCGTAATGTTATAATATGTATAAGTATACCATATAGTAGTGTTATACTCCAGTATGTGGTGTAATACTCCGGTATGTAGTGTAATACTCCAGTGTGTAGTGTAATACTCCAGTATGTGGTGTAATACTCAAGTATGTGGTGTAATAATCCAGTATGTGGTGTTATTCTCAAGTATGGGGTGTAATACTCCAGTTGGGAATTAAGCGACATCTAAATACGCAGAAGTGACCTTTTCTGGAAATAGATTGGGGGCTCCTTAACTCTTGCATTTCTTTGACTAGGTACCAAACAAACCGCATTCGAATCAATCTGCCGATTGGATTATTATATCGTGCCCTGTAACACCTACGTGCAAAGAACGCTTAAAGCGTTGTCAGAACACATGGTCGATTGGATTTCGTCATTTTCGTCATTTTAACACCTGAGAATACACATATTTTAGTAATCATTTGTTTGATGAGTAAATGAGTGAACATAACCTATGCTTAAGTTATTGAATTTTTTACATGGATATTTCAATGGTTGTCCTTTATGAACCTATATAAAATAAGTTATGTGTGGTTACAGGAGCCAATGAACGTGGTGGTCGTGGCGTGGGGCCCTGGCGCGACCTTCCCTGACTACTTCCAGGCGGTGGCCAACACGCGCATGGTGGGCACACAAGTTCGGCTCATGATCGACCAGATGGTACTGACGGGAGCCAAGCTGGCAGACTTCCATCTGGTTGGACACAGCCTTGGGGCTCACACAAGTGGCTACACGGGCTACCTGCTGCACGGAAAATTAGGGCGCATCTCCGGTAAATAGGTCAAAGTGCATGCTTAGTTGCTACAGAAAGTAGGTCAAAGTACGCCGAACAAGGATTTTTTTTCTAGAAATTAGGCTAGTTATGGCGCTTCACTTGTAAGTATAATGTAGGTTAAACGTCTCTCTCTATGAATATGATATGGCGAAATCGAAATCTCTGTAAGCGCCACCGTGTGTGTACTTCAAAAGAACTACGCGGCACTGAAACGATAAAATTGGCCAGCTAGGAAGTTGGATATTTCATGGAAATGCATTTATGTAGCGATTGGTAGTTTCCCCCCCGAAACCAATCAAATAGCCAACCGCGTGCCTTCGTTTTTCACCATAACATATCACAGGACATTCTCAATACTACAGGGGTTACCCTTACTTGCGCATTTTACACCCCTGGAATGTTTCATCGCAAAATCGAAAACTCAGTGTGCACCACCTTGTGAATAAGACGAGAAGACTAGTTTGATCCTTCTAATGTACATCAAGAGGATCTCTCAGTTAAGTAACGGTGATATTGACTGGATTTACGTCGTGTGCCGCTCCTCTGTAACCTTCAAAGGACAGGTATCAGACAAGCGATTGGTGAGGGTTTTTATTCACAAGGGACAATTCAAATAGCTAGTCGCGTGCCTTTATGCAATGACATATTCCATGGGTGCAAAGAGCAAACGTGAGCGTAACCCCTGGAGTAGCTAGGACGGTAAAATGTAAGTCGGATGTCTTTTATATTTATAAACTGTACATTGGGATTATCAGAGTATACGTAGTTTAATCTGGGACAAAGCATTTCTGTTATAGAAATATCCGAAAAATGTAACTTGGAATTTGCCAAATGCATATTAGTTTTTGTCTCAAGAAACGAATGTGCTGTGTTTGATGGTTTGATGAATATGTATGACTAGGTCTGGACGCTGCTGAACCGGACTTCGAAAACCATCCAAATATCATTCGTCTTGACGCTGACGACGCCATGTTTGTTGATGTAATCCACACCAACGGGGCTCCTATTTCTTCCGGTGGCGCAGGTCTAATGGAACAAAGTGGTCACGTGGACTTTTACGCTAATGGCGGAAAGACACAGCCCGGATGCCCTAGTCAAATCACGGGGGTTATCGGGCAGATCTTCAACGGGAAATTCGATCGTGAGTAACGTAATCGTTTTCTTTTGATGAAGACGATATAACTAGCATTTAATAGAACACAATTATATGCAAATCAACGCTTACTATAGAAATATTTATGGCAATTTTTTTCAAATATTTAATATTGTCCGCTTTCTATCCTTTCACATAATAATTCATAGTACCAGTGTGTTTAATATAGCCGCGGGAGTACTTATTCAAGTTACTATATATCAGGTTTTTGGTAGAATGTAAGTCATCTAGATGACATTATGGGTTGTGTACAAGGCCCCATAGTGTACATACTAGACAAACTTATATATAGAAAATAGCAGAAAGAAATCTTGAGGAATATATTTCAGCAAAAGAACTGCCAATAATGTATTGCAATAATAATATTGCAATGTGTGCGGAAACTAGAATAAAGTCACAGCAGATCCATGTATCACGATATCCTAGCGATTCGTACTTTTAACGGTGTTTTATTCTATTACAACATGGACGATCATAGACATTCATCAATTCTATAGGTGAGGTGTTGTAACAATCGTAACAACTCGGATATTTCCGTAACCAAAAAATAACATTTTCGTAGAATAGGCCGAGGAGTTCCGGTTGTATGTTGTAATTTATGCCTTAAATAACTGCTTTGATTAAAAAAAATCTGTTTTTTTTCAGATCTTGGAGACACTGTCAGCTGCAGCCATTCCCGTTCCCATCAGTATTTCACGGAGTCCATCAACTCACCATGTCCGTTCACGGCCTATCCGTGTACGTCCTATGTAAGACATATAGAGTTCTGCTTTCCTTGTAGGAGCGTTACACTTTCCTTAGAACTACTTTGACACAGACTGACATAAACAAGTGGATTTTTAAGCCCCCGTTATGGAACATTCGTCAGTCGTCATCACTCTCTATCACTTCAACTTTTTCATATTTTTTGCAACAAATCTTAATTCAGAATACACGTATCTCGAACACACATTCGGGTTTTCTTGTTCGGAGATATAGACCCGCATAATGTCCTAATATTTCACATACATTCAACAAACCGGATGACGGTGTGTGGGGGATGGTTGTACAAATCAAAATATGAAATCGAATCCCATACGTGTACACTAATAACTGATGAACGATGTTTTACCTCGATTCTAAAGCTGACATTATATCATGTTATTAAATCACATTATGTAACTTCGTGAGTTTCGACGCTGATTGAAGTATTCTGTGAACGCAGTTTACAGCACTTTCGTTTCGTTCAAGGATAAATTCAAAAATGGCGCTTGTTTGAGTTGTGGGAGTACGGGGTGTGCACAGATGGGTTACTATGCCGACCAGTACCACGCCAGAGGAAAACTTTACCTGAACACCGAGTCCAGCTCCCCTTATTGTGGTTAGTTACACATATTCTACCTTGTTAGTTTTATCATTTCCTAGTGTCTATAGACACGCAGTTCTTAAGCTTAGGGTTCATGAACATCGTACAAAATAACAAGCATACGATGACCTTTCCTGCGTCATAACAAAGATACGTGTCAGTTGAAAGCATCATGTGTTTCTTTTTATAGATATTGACCGGAACAACTTACAAACTCTGCAATCCGTCCTGGTACTTATGTATTCCTAGTGTATTTTATATGATACTTTTGTATTTACATACCAAAGCTCTTAAAACAAAAACCTAGCTAATTTTATTGGTTGTTTTTATGACGTGTTCGCGACGCCTAGTACCTAAGACCATTAATGTTCCTTCTGGATAAAGACCTTATACTACTGGCTTGATATGTCTCTGTTCTGGCTATATTATATCCGTATTTCCATTAGAAATATATAAATTACATTCACTTCCTGTAGCTGGTACCTGTATTTACTAAGTAGTTATAACAAGTACTTTCTTTCCTTAGCTTTCCAGTATGGGGTCATAGTGGCCTCTTCAGCGACCTCCAAGGGAACTGTCGCAGTAAGATTAAACGGCGAGTGGGGTACTTCCGGTTGGCACAGCGTCACAGAGTAAGTATCCATCTTGGTGAAACAAAACGCATGCTGGGTAAACGAACATAATGACCGCTTCTGTTTATCGATATCCAAACAAATGAGCCGGTTAGACCGGACGCCCAAAGATATTCGTTTATGAAATAAGGTTGGACCTAGTAATTTTGTGCTGCTTTCAGGCGAGCCTTGAAAAAGATTTGCAAGGCCTGCATAAACATTTGCAGGCCCGCCCGGATTTATACCCGAAAATCTTATATTTAAAATCAATTAAACTGGTGGTTCTGCGTAAACGAACAGGTCCTAGGTACCGGAGCGGACAAGAACTACTGGAGAAAATATACCTGTCTGTGGAAGGGTGAGTGAGGTAATTTGTAGAAATGTGGGTAATATGAGACCGCTGTATCGTTTTTTGAAGCATGCACAAAAATTACAACACCTAACAAACGCTATCGGAAAAATTTGTTGTCAAGAGCCCATTGAATGCTTATCAATATAACGCATGGTTTATTTTGATTGACATGTGTAAAATGCAATATTTAAAGACAATAAATTATACCGAGAAATATGATGTATTATGTACTTATACATTTTTCTGATCACTTTAGTCTAGAAATTGTGTGGACTGTAAACAGGCTGTTATCCTTAGTCTCGGTGCCTAAAGCATATGTCCTATATGTTTAACCATACATGACTGTCATCCCATTTAAACTATATGTCTACGAATTCATTAACTCATCAGTCTCCAGCTGGGTACCTATTATGCTGTACTTTTTCGGCTGCTCAAATATGCTGCTGCTGTTTGACAGCCTTGACAAAGCCTTGCAGGTCCGCCATGGGTTATACCCGAAAATGGTACAAACAGACCATTATTGTTAACGCATTGATCATGAATGCTTGTATGAATAAAAGAAGTACCTTGTACCTCTAATTTATGGTTTCGTCAAGTCACAGGTACATACATTATCTTTTTTTCTCATTCGGACATGTGGACCAAAATAATTTTCAGCTTTGCAGGATGATTCAAATTACATAATAATGCATGTTAATTTTAGTAATTCTGTATAATGTATGTCTAGTTGTCATGTCAGAAATTCCAACCAAGTGCTTCGTACTTATGCTATAGAAATCTCTATACCTTCTGATAAATGTATGATTATCCTCGTTATATAGTGCTGATGTGGACCTGACGTCCGGTCACAATCTTCAGAAACTGATCACCTCGCCTGTGGAGGTGGGACAAATACGCAGTATTGATCTCCGCTACACGAAGAAAGCTGCTAGTTTCCTTGGTTTTTTCGCTGGAGCGGACTCCTGGTCAGCTCATTCTGTCTCCGTCACTTCCGGTGAACTGGGAGAGAGGTAAGTCACATGATCTGCAAGATACAGTATTGCGTTTGATACAATGAGCTCCTGGTCAACTCATTCTGTCTCCGTCACTTCCGGTGAACTGATAAACAGAATAAACATTTTATAAACTTTGTTTATATATATCTTCTTTGATTACTAAAATCCTAAATGGTTGGGGTTTATTACTTTATTTTATTTCATTTTATTTCAATTCTGTTCACTCTTCTTTTCTTCTCAGTTTCGAGTTTTGCACTAAGAGTCGTGTGCTACAGGACAGTTCCCCCGTAAATGTGAGGAGAACGACCTCCCGGACGTGTTAATACCCGAGGCTCATGGACAGAGCGGAAATGATACCACTCATTAATTGAAATACAGTTCGTCTGTGTGTATGGTGATATAACTATAATTGTGATGAAATCCCATCGTTTCTCATTCTACAACAAACACTCACCCACACACAAATTACGTTTTGTAATATAAGCTTGGCAGAATAGATGATCCTACTAAATCGTGTAATGGCGGTGAAGACGCGTCGCCACGGCGTTTATAACATTGCTTTCTTGACTTTGTATTTCATCCTATCTAGTTCCGAATTGGACAGCCTACCCTGGAGGGAACATATATATATTTTTTTTCAATTAATCACGCTTTTATAATCGATGTAAAATGATATACGCTTTTATAATCGATGTAAAATGAGATACATGGTATGTGATTTTGTGTGCTTGATTTCACACAAAATACATTTTCTATTGAAACTACAGAACCATGTCATATCAACTACAGTAACTGCTAGCTTTATACATATAAATTTGTATAACTAGATAAAGCACATGTCGGTATATGCATTGAATTATTTTATTTGAAACAATGTTGATTATTTCCCTTTATCTATATAAAAGAAACTTCGAATAAAAATAAATTAAAAGAATTTAGGCATTGCTTCATGTCGTCTTGATTTTGTATTTTGAGACATATTTCGACAGTAAAGTCGGCGCTTCAACGGAATGTAATTGTGTCTTTTCTGTTTGATATTTTGCACTGTTTGACATTTTGCACCCCTCCTGGAATGAACGTGTTTTATCCTTATGTATGACTTTCTGGCGCTGTAATACCATGTGTCCATAGGTTCATCTGGTTGGCGGTTTAAAAACAGCAACAACAAAAGAATTCAGACGAGTCAACAGAACCACAATTCGAACTTAAAAGACGACAAAATTAGGGAAAACATGAACACAGGACAGATTTACATAGAAACCATAGATGATTTAGAGGAGTTCCGGAAGGGTAAGCGTCTAGTGATTCATCGACTGCATCTATAGACTGTAGGTAAAATCAAAGTAATGTCACGACCATAAAGCGAGAACTGGAGTATAAACAACAAACAACAAGACAAACTAATAATAAAAACACATTAACCTCCGTATCAAAGAAATCGAATACAATCCAAAGAGATTCCAGTCTCGCATTTCCCAGACTCTCGCCTCTCTCGAGACCGCATCGCACAAGCAGTCTCGAGAGAGGGCGAGAGTCTAGGGAATGCGAGACTACAGCGATACTTGATTTCAGGCACAAGGAGGTAAAGACGATCGACATGGTCAATGAATCGCTTGTAAGCTGAACCAAGTGTAGGCTTATTTGTTACATGATAAATTTACTCTAAAATACAGACAGTCTTGACAGAAAAAGAAGACTCAGGAAAGGTAAAATGTTGATTCAATTTTTTTTCTCTGCCGAACGATGACCATTCCTTTGGTGTCGTAATTGTCCTTTTATTTACCAACATATATCAAATCTTTGACTGTACACTCAACAACTATTGACAACATTGGTGGTTTTGCAATTAAATATGTGTTTGAATGTTTTTACGTCCACTTCACTACTAGTAGTTTAGTTATTCACCAGTCAAAGGTTCAAATGTTCCGGTATCAGTACCAAGAGCACAGGGACCCGAGAATTTGTTACATATGCAAAGAGTATATACCATATTTGGAGACGTTATTTTTTAAGAATTAATTCAAACCACTAAAACATCAAATGTTACTCTTCGTACATCAGTAACATATTTATCGGGTCCCTGTTACCAACAAATCCGTATTTTAAATAAATAGATGGACATGTGCCTCCGTGGCCCAATGGATAAGGCATCGGCCTCCTAAGCCGGGGATTGCGGGTTCGAGTCCCGCCGGAGGTTGTTGTATTTTTTTTTTGTCACGGCTGTGTACGCTTTCAACACCAAATCAACTGACATAGTTTCTCTTTCACAATACTTTGTAAAGGGAAACCTACTTACTATGAAATAAATAGTTTTCATACGGTCTTACTTGTAGGTCAATCAAACCTCCGAGTTCGCAACACTATTGTGAAATATACAATAGACTCGAAAAACCACAATACTACATCAGTCTGCGTTTGGCGACACCTTCCCACCCATTTTTTAGGTCACCTGGCGCAGCGCAGCATTGGCAAGAAGTCTTATCTTCACTGTAATGTAAATTCGGCTACAAATCAGGATGGTAATCTATCGACTTTCTTCAAGTCAAGCGCGGCTGCCGTCAAGGTGACCCGATTGCACCATATATCTTCATACTATGTACAGAGATTTTAGCAATAAGGTAAAGAAATAATACAAACATAAGAGGTATATATATTGATGATTTTCCAACTCTCCTTTCTCAGTACGCTGATGATACCTCGTTAATACTTGATGGATCTGAAAAATCCCTTCAGGAATCAATTCTTGAACTAAATTTATTCTCTTAATTTTCAGGTTTAAAGATTAATACAAACAAAACAAAAGTAATATGGATCGGCAGTAAAAAATATATCAAAGACTCTTTCCTACCAGAGTTAGACTTACAGTGGGGCAAAGAAATTTTTACGCTCTTGGGGATAGAGTTTAGGGGGGAAATGCATGAAATACCCAAATTAAACTTTGATAAAAAACTGATTAAGCTTAAATCACTAATTAAGACTTGGAACAGAAGAATTTTAACTCCTATTGATAAAATTCAAATTCTTAAATCTCTTTAAATTTCACAGTTTAATTACTTTTTCATCACATCACCTAATCCAAGTAGTGCTTTTATTACTAAACTCAACACTATTTTATATAACTTTCTATGGAATAGCAAAACAGATAAAGTAAAGAGGCATATTCTTACTAAAGAATATTTTAGGGGGGAGGGGGGAATTATCAACATTCAAAATTTTATAGATTCTCTTAAATTAGGATGGCTCAGGAAGCAAGAGTCTTTTAAACACATATCTTATTATCAAATTTGGAAGTGATTACATATATTAATGCAAAAAAATTGTAAAAATAGTTTTTGGTCAGATGTGATTAAAGCTTGGAAAAGGTTGTTCAATTCTAATGTTATAAAGGTGAATCATAGAATGCAACGTTCACTTCTGAAAACCCCTTTGTGGTACAACCCTAATCTAGTCATTGGTCGACATTCTGTTTTTTATAAAGACTGGTATTCTAAAGGTGTAAAAGTAGTGAATGACATGTTAGATCTCTCACTTTCTTCTCTTATCAGGAATACACCAGGAAATATAATATATTTACAGATTTTCTTCAATTTCAAGGTATTGTTAATACTATTACATTGTAGAACTAATATTGAAATACACAGGTTTCAGGATACATAACTTCTTCCTCCTTTGATTCCTTTAAACATAGAATTATTTATCAAAAATACCAAAGGAATAAAGGACATTTATAAAAGTCTCTCAAAGAATGAAGAAATTCCGACAGGTAGGAAAAATGGGCAGAACATTTTGATTTTGATGAATCTGCATGGGAGAATATTTTTTCTTTATCTTTCAAAATAACAAATAATTCAAAACTTCAGTGGTTTCAATTTAGAATTCTTCATCATATTTTAACAACAAATTCATATTTATTTAAGGCAAACCTGATTAAAAGCCCTTTGTGTACACTCTGTAACTCAGAGAGAAACAATTATTCATGTGGGAATGTCAAACAGTTAAGAATATACTACAGAGTCTGGAAATTCTCTTAGATGCACTTTTAATTCCATTCACAGTCAACAAAGAATCGTTTATTTTTTGAACATGGTCACATAAATCTGTTTATGGTAACATTGATAATGAAATTAACATAACCATAAAACACTACATTTACAAAACTAGATGTTTACATAACTCTCTTAATTTAAGTGCTATAGTTAACACAATTATAGATAAGTATAATATCAAAAAATATATATCAGCATGTAGGGAGATCGTTTCCTAGAAGATCTTGATAAGGAATGGAGAAAATGGAAAATGATTGTTCTTTCTGGTGTTTTAACTGTAGTATGTTCTTAATGAATAGAGTAGGAATTTTCACCTGGATCTTGACAGTCTGGCCATGATGAAAATATTTTAAACATAAAGTCTAATGACATGTTATACAAGAAGGACTTCCTTAAACGACAGAGCGTCATCGCTATTAGAAGCCAAAATCTCTTTCCCTCCCCCCCCACCCTCTCTCTCTCTCTCTCTCTAGATCTCGAGGTCTCTTTATGTATGTGTGCATGCAAACGTGTATGTGTGTGAGCAGATGTGATTGAAATTACGTTATGATACTTGTGGTCTTTGTTTATGATAATATATGACGGGAGTGATGATATGATGAATGTGCAATTCTCATGTTTTCCTAGTAATGATAATGGAAGATGAGGTCATGATATTTTTTAGAATTAATGAGGCTGTGATAATGATGATAAGGATGAGTACGACAACTGAGTGTAAATATAATAATGAGCATGATGATGATAGATATGAAGAGTGTCCCTGTGACAGGAGTATGATAACTGTGTATTAAGTGATTATTGCCATTATCTCATGATAATGACAGATTGTTATTATGATAATGATGACTTGGAAGTCATTCTATTGTAGTTATAATGATGATGATGATGACGATGATAAAATGATGATGATGATGATGATGATGATTTTGTGTGTGAGAGTGTATGTATGTCATGTAAATGAATGTACTCAAGTGTTGAAAAAGGCTTGAATAAAAAAAGAAGTCTTATGTTATGTTCATCTCGTTGTCAACCTTAAGGGATACTCAATGTGTGGTTATTTTTGGATAATATTTTTTCTTAACTGCAAAAAGGGATAGAGAGAATGGAAAAGTCAGGATGAATGATCCATATTCATATATAAACTTTCGAGGAGTCTTCCTCCCTCTTAGTTATAATTTGCGCAAGTGATCCTTCTTTAGTAAACATGTGTCATGTCGGTGAAAATCCTCGATCAGCCCATTAGATATCATTGTCCCGTGTATGTCACTCTTAACATTTTAAAACCCCTAAAATACAGTTTTAAACGTGAAGTATGGCTATATGACCTAGGCAACTACGACGAATATCGTGACAGACGTTGACTGGGACAGTACTTTTGAGTAATACCAGATGGAAATACCCTTACACTAGTGGAGTATCTCAGTGCCTCCGTGGCCCAATGGATAAGGCACCGGCCTCCTAAGCCGGGGATTGCGGGTTCGAGTCCCGCCGGAGGTTATCATATTTATTTTGTTGGGCGGAAGCGAAGAACCAATTGAAATTCATTTATTTTTGGTTTCACAATAGAATGTTTAGTTGACCTATTTACATGGTAATACATTATAATAACAAAGTGTCTATAGGCAGTATTATAATAGTATGCAGGTATATATAACCGCAGACATCACAACATTCCTGTAAAATAAACAGTGGCCATTTCCACTATCACAAAATTCCATAAACTTGCATTAGCCAGTGTTTGGGGACACCTACCCAGCTGGGTTTCTATTTTGTTTATATATTCAGAGGTTTTTGACTTTCCAAAATACCACTTGATCCGAGATACTAGTGCAGGTGCAGGTATATATAACCGCAGACATCACAACATTCCTGTAAAATAAACAGTGGCCATTTCCACTATCACAAAATTCCATAAACTTGCATTAGCCAGTGTTTGGGGACACCTACCCAGCTGGGTTTCTATTTTGTTTATATATTCAGAGGTTTTTGACTTTCCAAAATACCACTTGATCCGAGATACTAGTGCAGGTGCTTTGAACTACGCTCTCATCTCTTTGCATTAGAGAGAATATTCAGATCGCCAGTTTCTATGTTCAGCTGGAATGAAGAGCAAGAATTCACGTGCTGAAAAACGAGTAATTTTGTAATGTTTGTTATACAGAGAGAGGGAGCGGATACCGAATGATTTCTGTAGAGTTACCATAACTCTTTAAACGTAACATTGTATTCTGATAGACTATTTTAATGTCGATGTCTGTGACTTCGTTGTCGTCTCCTTTGAGGAGTGAACAAAGCTATTACATTTGTATGGCTATATGCTGGACTTGACCTTCCTACAGAATCCACATATTGATATGGCGCATCTATGGTAAGAAGTCTTGTGGTAATGCTCCTCTCCGTGTCTACCTTGCGGGGTACGTAACAAATTTACGTAGGGTTATTTGTCGGATGATGAATTTTCTTTTAGAAATTGATTGTCATAGACACATAAAATGGTCAGGGAGGATGAAATACGTATACGTATTTTTTGTTTTTTTGTTTTTTTGGCAACATTGGTGTTTTGCAATTCAGTGGTTCAAGAAAATTTCATGGATCCCAAATGAGGATGTATGATTGGAAAATCCCTTGATAGATTTACTACTCAAAAATCATTGAACATGTGCCTCCGTGGCCCAATGGATAAGGCACCGGCCTCCTAAGCCGGGGATTGCGGGTTCGAGTCCCGCCGGAGGTTTTAATATTTTTACCATGGATTTCTTACAACATATTGTAAAGAGAAATTCTATGAAATAAAGAGAAGACGGGATTACTTGCAAGTCAATGAAGTGCAAGCTATTTCAAGCAGGACAATATTTGTGTTATTATTTTTATTTATTGACTTAAGTTAATGTTCCTTTTGTTACGGTATGACTATTTTATAAATGATAAATTTTCTCTAAAATACAGACTGCCTTAGCCAGTATGGAAAAGTCAGGGATAACGAAGCGTTCTTATAAACATTATTTCTTTCTACCAAACCATGACTATTATATTCGGTGTCGCAATTATTCTTCTGTTTACTAAACTATAAATAGCACACTCTATATCATTGACAACATTGAAGAATTTGAAATTCAGTGGTTCAAGGCTCTCTTGTATCCAAAGGAAGAGCTTAGTACCCCTTTTCCAAGTGAAGTGTGATTATCAAAAAGCCTTGACGAGTTGTTTATCTCAGAATGATTCGAACATGTGCCTCCCTGGCCCTAGGGATAAGGCTTCCTAAGCTTGGAATCGCGGGTTCGAGTCCCGTCTGATTTACTATTTTTTGGTAGGACGGAACAGAAGATTTAATGTGTCTTCATCACAAATACAATGGATTCCGTTCGTTAGTTATCCGTTTAGCTGTTTACATAAAACTTGCGAGAAAAATTATCGAAAAACATTGTAACTACCACGACATGATTGGATAATGCTTTTATGAGTAATTCAGCATGAGTTCAACCCGTGGTCCAATGGATAAGGCACCGGCCTCCTAAGCCGGTGATTGCGGGTTCGAGTCCCGCCGGAAGTTATCGTGTTGGTTTTTTTTGTTGGGCGAAAGCGAAGAACGGGTATGCCTCAATCACCAATTGAAACTTATTTATTATTGTTTTACAATAGAATGTTCATACATACAACGTAATATATAATAATGATAAACCATCCATAGTAGGTATTATGTGCAGACCCATACGACTTCACAACTTTACCTCAAAATAAACAGTGGACTGGTCCAATATCACGAAAATCCATAATATAACATTAGCTTGCGTTTCTAGACACCTGCTCAACAGGGGATTTTTTTTATTCAATTCGAAAATAGATGCTTAAAATTCAGATCCCCAGTTCCTATACCGGATATTCTTCTAACATCATCAATTTCCAGTTATTGTAGCCTTTGCCGAATGCGTGCCACATCTTCAATACTTTTATGAGGACTACAAGCTAGATTCCAAATATCTTCAGGAATTCCTTTACTAAAATGTTCTTGTAATATTCGTAATACAGACAGAGGAGTGGTTTGAACATGGTGGATACACAATGATTCCTAAGAGTTTCATTAACGTTTTCAAACGAAACATTTGGCTATTGTAATGTCGGTATCATTGGCCGAGTTGTGAGGAATTAACAAAATCATGACATTGGTATGACTGCATGCTGTACTTGACCTTCCTACCGAGTCCATACATCAATATAGCGCAGCAATGGCGAGAAGACTGTTGTAATATTCCTTTTTTGGACCACTTTACGGGGTATCATGAACTTTCTCTAAGTACATTTTGTCACAAACAGAATAAAATAATCAGGAAAGAAGAAACGTTTGATTGTTTCTGCAGAGCTATGATCATTCATTTGGTGTCGTAGTTATCCTTCTACTTACCAATTTCACTAAATAGCATTGAAAACATTTGAGGTTTTACAACTTAATGGTTCATAGCACAGGGACCTGAGAATTTAATACAGCTATATTTGGACTAAATTCTCGGTTCCGTGTGGTTCAAAGTTTCTTTTGTTCCTCCGAAAAGTTGAGTATCCCTTATCATTTACACGATTGAAGAATCCAATGACGGGTAAAGTATCCCAGAATGCATTAAACACGAGCCTCCGTGGCCCAATGGATAAGGCACCGGCCTCCTAAGCCGGGGATTGCGGGTTCGAGTCCCGCCGGAGGTTATTATTTTTGTGGCGGATTTATAAGCAGGGGCAGAGAACTACACAGACATTCAACACCAATTCAATTGAAATTTTTTTTTTTTTTAAATACGAAGGATAGAAAAACTTTTTTTTTTAAATGTAAATTTATATATTTCACAACAATTATGAAACAAGTTTTATCAACCAATATTAATCACTCTTGTTGTCCCGGATGTAAGCGCGCAATATATATATAACAAAACTCCAATTTTCATAGTCGATATTACTTGCATGTCCGTAAAACGATCTTGTCGCATTAATAAAAAATATAGCAGTTTAATTAAATAACCTACATTATTAAAGAATGCCTTGATCAGTCCAGTATGTCGGAACACATGCGCCTCCGTGGCCCAATGGATAAGGCATCGGCCTCCTTAGCCGGGGATTGCGGTTCGAGTCCCGCCGGAGGTTATCATATTTTTTTTGTTGGATGGAAGCGAAGAACGGTTATTCCTTCATTACCAATCAAATTTAATCAATTTGTGTTTCACACTAGCCCGTACATACATGTACATACAACGTTATATGTAATAAGGTTATTACGACCCAAGATTTCACAACTTAAAATAAACAGTGGACTAGTCCAATATCACGACAATACCTAATATGATGTTGAGCTTGCGTTTTGTACCCCTTCCCAGCAGGGTCTTTATTCCTTAACGTTCAAGAAGTTTCGCATTTTCCATAACACTTCTAAATTCAAAAACAGATGCTTCACATTCAAATCGCCAGTTCCTATACCGGAAGTTCTTCTTAGATCATCAATTTTCAGCTAATGCAGCCTTGTGGAATGTGTGCCACATCTTCAATACTTTTATTAATTTAAGACTCAAGCTATTGACCATCTATCGTCAGGAACTCCTTTAGTAAAATCCTCCTGTCATATTTGTCATACAGAGAGAGGAGCAGATGCATCCAACGATTTCCCTAGAGTTTCCTAAGCCGGGGATTGCGGGTTCGAGTCCTGCCGGAGGTTTTTATTTTTCATTGCGGCTTTGAAAGTACAGGCAGATAAGTAGTATGCACATCTTCAGGACATATTCTATTTAATTTAGTTTTCTTACACAATACAACGCAAAGAAAAACATACTCACTATGAAGTATACAGTACTTATTAAGTGTCAATAGGCGGTATGACTTAGAGATCAATCCAACCCCAGACTTCCCATTCAATACTTCAAATAAAATAATGGACTTGAGCAATGCCAGTAAAATTCACCATTCAACATTATCCTGTGTTTGTCAACATCCGCCCCTGTGGGCATTTCTTTCAGAAGAGATGCACTCTTGACAATACCATCCAATGCTTTAAAAACATGCGCTCGTAGCTATGCATTATAGATGATATATAGGTCTCCAGTTTATTCATGTCAAGCTGGACAATAGTTGCATGGGGATGTATAGCATAAAAATGCTGAAGAAGGAGTCATTTTTAGCTTATCTGTAGCGTTTGTCGAATATGTGCCACTTCTACTTTTACAACGTTGTCGCAAAGCTTCTTACCAACTGTCACCGCATCAAAACTCTTTAATAGTATCCCTCGGAAATCTTCGGAATACTGGGACGGAAAGAGGATACCGTGAGTGTGGTTCAACCACGGTAGCCATCCAATAAATATTTCATTTCGTCATGTATTGCAGTTCTGTTTACCAGCATATACCATACTCCATACCATTGAAAACAAGGGAAGCTTTACACTGAACTATTGAAGTGGTTTAAAGTCACTTTGTAACCTTAACAAAGCGGAGTATCAGACCATGCTGAAAAAGGAATAATTATAAGGACCATTGTATATAAACGATCACAGGTGACGTCATTTGTAAAAAAGAGTCAATTAAAACCTCTAAATTGTCTTTGCACATAAAGTAGGTTTCAACATAACATCAGTAACAAATTCTCTGGTCCCTGTGACCAAGACTGTCTTTACCATGTGCCTCCGTGGCCCAATGGATAAGGCACCGGCCTCCTAAGCCGGGGATTGCGGGTTCGAGTCCCGCCGGAGGTTCTTCTATTTTTTATTACCTTTTTTCCTGCTACAGATTTATAATTCGGGGTAAAAAACGATATGTACATCTTGAACAAAGTACTTTGTCGTTCACAATACAAAATAGAGGGAATAAACTGTCTATGGAATAATCAATCATAATTAAGTATCCATTGGCAGTATTGCTTGAACTTTAAATAATCTCAGAGTTCACAGGATTACTGCAGCATCTACAGTGGACTGGTCGAATATCACAAAAATACACCATTCTACAAGTCTGCGATTAGAGACACCTTCCCAATCTGTTTCATATTTCTAAATATTAAAGACGTTTTACACTTTCCATATTACCACATAATCCAAATGGTGGAAGCTTCACAAACAACAAGCTCTCGTAGCTTTACAGTACAGTTAATATTTCGATCACCAGCTCGACAATAGTTGTTTGGAGATATCCATTCTTGAGGTGGAGTTATTATTATTAATATATCATCTAATTTCATCTGTTGTAACGTTTACCGAATTTGTGCCACATCCTCAAGTCATTTATGAAGTATTCGAGCTAGTTTCCAAATGTCATCAGAAACTCCTTTAGGAGAGTCCTTTTTGGCTGTTTGTTATAATACAGACACATCAAGAGAATAGTGTGTGATTCAATCATGGTGGACAGCCCAAGGAGTTTCCTTAAGGTCTGTAAATAAAACATTGTATTCTGTTGGTCTATTTTACTGTTGATGTTTATAACTACGTTTACGTATAAAGTGAACAAAGACATTAATTTGTATGACTTGCCAAACATACAGATTCCTGACATCCGTATGGCGAGCCAATGGCACGAAGTCTTCTCTTTACGGTACGGGATTACGGGGTAGGTATATTTTGGATGATAAATTTTCCTAGATATTGTTAAACCCACTTAAGGTTGATGAAACGTTGACATGAACATATTTTTTTGTGCTCAATAATGGCCGCTGTTTTAGTTTCGTAATTGTCCTTTTTTCATCAATATATATCAAGCCACAAACAGCACCCTCGGTACCAATTGCCAACATTTGAGGTTTTGTTATTCAGTGGTTAAAAGTTTATTATATTCTTACCTAAATTGAGTATTATTACAAGATGTAGCCTTACATGATCGTCCAATTCCTTGACACAGATGAATATCCTAATCTGCATCCTGCACGTGCCTCCGTGGCCCAATGGATAAGGCACCGGCCTCCTAAGCCGGGGATTGCGGGTTCGAGTCCCGCCGGAGGTTCTTATTTTTGTTTGCTGAAACTTCTATACAGACATTCAACACCAATTAAATTGTAATTATTTATGCTTCACGAAACAAAGTGTGGATAAATAAATTGAAAAAAAAAGACTTATAACATTTTATTTCACAACAGTCATGAAACAAATTACATTTTATCAACTAATCACTCTTGTGTGGCCCAGATATTAGCGCGCAAGATCAATGATATTGAAGTTTTCATAGTCGTTAATTTTTTGTATGTCCGTAAATTTTCAGAAATCACAACTTCACTGCAAAATATTGTTTCATTCATGGTCCAATGTCACGAAAAGAACTATTCAACATAATTCTGTGTTGTTGTGCGACGTCTGCCAAACTGGGTCTTTATTTTCTCAGCACATTGATTAATGTTTGGTCTTTCCTAAAAACCACTTTTACAAGAGATAGGTGCCTTAAATTAAACACAATATTGCTCTTAAAAGCCAGTAAACATATAGTAATCACTGTCCTAAAGAAAATACACAGGGCAAATCTACAGTCACATGTAATACTGAGGTAAAGCTAATATTTTATTTATGTATCATACCGGAAAATATTATGTTTTGCAATTTCATAAATTTGATTTCAATTAGAAATGACCGTTGCTATCTTAATAAAAAAAATCTTAAAAATTCGGTATAGTAGCATGCATCAAACGTTCTGTTTGTCGGTAGCTAGTCAAGTAACTTCCGCCTGTCCTTCACAGCGATACTTAAATCGAATAAAACGAATACCCCTAGTACAGCTTAAAACCCACTGGGTTGACACAAGTGTATTGCGTAAAGTCACCTTAAATCGTAATAATTGTTTTTTTGCCGTCTACATCCTGTAGTTGCAATTCACTACAAAAAAAATATATGTATCGTAGTCACACGGGAAGAAAGACAACTCCTCCTAACAAACTGAGAATTAGTAGGTATATGGTCACGCGTCCCTCTGACAGCCGAGTCATTTTAATTAGAATACTCATTTGATACACAATTATAACACCTCATCATGATATCCCGTTCTAGTACCCGATTTGGGTACCCTTTTCTGATACCGATACTCATCCTGTAACGACTTTCGATTTCGTATAACCGTTTTTCGGACACAGGGACCTTAGCATTTATTACAGCTGACTTAAACTACAATTTTTATATTGATTTTACACGTTTATGGGGTTTAGATCAATATTTCATCACTGGGGTGCCATTTTATCAAATATTAATCTAACAACAACAACAACAACAACAACCCCTCCCCCAAACGTGCAAAATTTCTTTAAACACCTTAGTTTAAGTCCAAATATAGCTGTAAAGATACACAGAGCCCTGGGTTTTTAGGTAGTAATTTTCGGATACCCTTTTCGAACATTTGGCCCGTAACAGGTTATGTCACTAAAAGGAAAATTGGATGCAGATAGCTTTTCAAATGATTTTTTTCAGGTCCCTGTGATCCTCGAGTGTAAGGTGCTCGTTTGCTTTCAATGTGAATTTTCTGCTCATTGTGAATTACCTACCTTGGTGTCATACTGTACGTGTATAGGTGACTGTAGTAAAGTAGCCACAGCATTAATAGGAGGCCAAATTAGGCAATGGTTTCAAAATTCCCAATTGGCTTCTTATCTTTGTCAACTTATAATACATTCTAAAAACAATTTGATCAATGATTTGAACCTAAATTAAATTTTCTTACAAAAAACACAGTGTTAGAAGTCAAGCTACACTCCAAGGACACAGCCAAAAGAATTACCTGCAAGAATTACCTGCACGCAACAGCAAGCTTGAACCACAGACGTATATATATATATATATTATATATAGGTCTCATGAGTTATAACGACAGTATGATCCAATATTGGCACTGGATCCGAACTAACAAACGTTGGTTGGATGCGTATTACTTAAATAGA
>JAULCA010007682.1:0-19304 GCA_032360845.1 Crassadoma gigantea
GATTGTGTAAACTAAATCTATGTATTTTATTGAACGTGGCCATTCAGGAGATATACATAGAGAAGGACGAAAATTTGATTTATGTAATGAAATTGATAATGAAAATAACTGGCCTCTAAATTTATCGCACCAATCAGGGCCGAGGTCACAGAAGTTAGAGAAAATAGCAGGCTCTATTCAATGTTCCTATCGTCAGTCTGACCAGCTTGAAAACTGGACTCGGGTGTCCAACATGATAATGTTACGGCATGAAATATATGACAAGTAAGATTGTTTCCCATCGTAGAAACACTCACTGATAGGCGCGTTATGCTGTCCTGGGAGCCTTCGGCACCAACATATCCTGTCTCCTGTATACTTACACATAAGTACGCATATACTAAAACACATGGAGGCACATGCTTAAATTACATTCCCATTCGTACACTCACATTAAATATGAGATAATGTAACATTTAAAAGACTTTTCTTCATTGGATTGTTAAATGCGTAATATATAAAGTCGTTTACTCTTCCGAGCCCTAGTCATACTGTTCACACGTTAGTGGAGTGTTATAATGTCCCTATTTGCGTATTGTATGATCACAAAGAGGACAATATCATTGACTGATTACCTTAGGTCTAGAGATAGTATTTCGCTATCACCAGTGTAATGAAGGTATGACACAACTTCAATTATATGCATGTAGGCAGAATTTTTTTTTTTAAATGCATCAAATATTCACTCTGGTAGACTAATTTTTGTCAGTGGGTTTTTAATTTTTAAATCAGCGCGAAATCAATATCACTAGACGGTCGGTTTAACATCAAAACATTCACATGGAAACGTGTACACAAATCAATAGAGCATGCCTTCTGTATATTAAATTGCAAACATACATGTATCCTCAATCTAATAACCAATAAGGTAGATAGCTTTTGTATGTTTGTTTGATCGATAATGACTACATGAATGTATTTAGTTGAAGACTATTTAAAAATGTATTTTTCTCCCTACTCCATACTGCAAACAGCATTGGATATTGCGTTACACTAGAGTAAGCAGACTTTCGGGTGGATAAATTAATCATGTGACAGACGATACACGCCCGACATTGCTAACAAATAAGAATTGGTTCCGCGCCACTAGGCTATCGCCTATCTGTCGGGTGGTAATGATACGGTATTACCACATTCCTGGGCTGTGCTGCTGTCGAGATAAAGACACAATGTTGTTCTCACTGCTAATGTTGAATGTTTGTATCAGCAGGAACTAAGAATTGACTTCAAAGACTCTCAGTTCTGTTTCAAAAAGTCAGTAACTACTTCACGAAGAGTGATCTAGTAGCTGTGTCAGCGGATCCTCGACTTGTTACACGGTACTATGGCACTGAACGTGTACGATACCGGAAATCAAGCCGACAATGTGAGCCGACAGGAGGTGTTGTCATGGGTGAATGATAAACTGGAGGGAACGTACAAACGAATTGAGGACATGTGCACTGGAGCCGTTTACTGTCAGTTCTTAGACATGCTGTACCCCGGGGTGGTGAACCTAAAGCGCGTGTTATTCTCTACCAAGCTAGAACACGAGTACATAAGAAACTTTAGGCTAGTGCAGAATGCTTTCACGGACCTTGGCATCAACAAGGATATCCCAGTTGAACGTCTTGTGAAGGGTAGGTTTCAAGACAATTATGACTTTCTTGTGTGGTTTAAAAAGTTCTTTGACGCAAATGACGATAATCGCATATACAACGCTTCGGAGGCACGGTTTGGACTCTCCCTCGGCTCCGAGAACAGCCGGTCTAGTATTGATAGCCTTGGGAGGGAGACGAAGTCACGTAATCAAAGATCACGTCAGGGCAGACATTCCGAGCATAGTCAGACCTCACGAATCATACCACACTTTGAAAGTCCTAGAAGGTATCCTAAACCTGTAGAGCCTGAGACTGACAGTGTGCCGACTTCTGCGAATATGGTAAATGTTCACAACAAAGTTGGACGAAGTCAAGTGTCAACAGCCTCTTCCGGTAGTGTAAGCCTCCCTATCTCGGCTAACAGTATGCCCTCAAACTCGCTTATCAAACCTCCTAGTGCCGCAATCAGTGACAGATTATCTGGTGTCAATCGCTCAAGGAACGACAACTCAAAATTTGGTCATGTGTCGTGCTCCTCGAGAGAGCAGAAACGGCGAAAGGAAATGGAAGACTTGGTGATGATTGGTCTCCGACTTGAGGAGTTATACTTGACCGTCAAATCTATGGAGCAAGAGAGGGACTTTTACTACGGCAAACTCTTGAATATCGAGAGTTGGTGCACACAACAGAAGAACAGTGGTCCGCTGGAGACTCTCAAAACCATTCTTTACTCGGAGGACTGGTTTGAGCCTTCCGAGGAGAAAGACGATTCTGTGGTGACGGAAGATGTGCAAGATGGAAGTTAAAGGAGTAAAATCGTTGATTATCTAAAGACATCCGTGAAAAGTGAAAATACATCGAATGCATTGACTGGAGGTAGCAAAACCCACGATCAAAGTGAAGCTATTGCTATTCAGTGTGTTCTTATGGAAGAATAAAAAAAAATACTTGATATATTTGTATGATCTGTTTTCTGATCCATGAACCATTTTTATTACAGAATGTCGGATATTTAAAATAAATGGTACCACTGTTTAAGTTACAGTCGCGTTCAATTATGGAATTACTTTAGTAGTTTTTCTTTCCTTTTGTATATATAATTAAGCAACCAAATTTTGGGGGGTTTTGGGGGTCTTTTTCTAGTTATTTCCTTTGCTATGATGCTTTGCATTTACAGGTCCCTTCATAGTAGCATTTTATTGACAAGTCCGGCATTATGTAAGCTCCGCGTTCGACCTCCTGTAAAACTGTGTTGATTTTTATCTAGAAATACTCCAATAATTGAACAATTGAAAATTGTAATGGTGCAAAACACGACGTTATTTGTGATTTATATCGAAAGAAAGACTTCTAGACTCAGTTCATATGCCGTCACCAAATAAATGCACTTCAAAATCATTAATGACAGCAGTGTTCTTTTTATTTGAATTGTAGTACTTGAACATCGGATGTATAATGTATTTAGAAATTTGGTTTAAATAATTATATTTACAAGAAAGTCGATTAAGTCTAAATAACATTTGTATAAATTATTTAATTACAGTAGTACCTGGAACTGGGAGAAAATTAAGGGAAAGAAACTAAACATTTATCCGCCAATCGATACTAAGATATATCGATTTTTCTTACGTGTGGACGCTTCGAATATGATCTAGCCTGATACACACATTTTAAGCCTCTCTACACTGTGATAACTATCCAACCTGTCTGTAACCAGCTCATCCGTGACACAAATACTGACGTTCGCTGCAATGTGTACACACACACATATGATATAATATGCATTGCCATAAATACTGATTACCTGAATGGTTGCATCAGGTAACAACATAGCGATCTATTTATATCAGGTAGATAATAGGAAGGTGTTATCAACCAGTGAACTGTTTTAAATGTAGGACACTTAAAGATGCATTACATCAACCGTAGGCAGTTGCAATAGGCCTGAGTAAATTAGAGTCGCTATTGATTAAAGCGCTATCCATTCCACCCATGTGCTTGGACTACGCTGATTACATAAGGGAAGCACAATAGGTCAGCAAAAACTGCCTAAAGTAAACAACAGAATTAAACTAATTACATAAGGTAAACTAAAATAGGACAACACTGATAACTGATGGTTAAACAGGATACGGATATTTACATAAGGTAAACAACAAAATAACTACATTTATTAGATTATGTACAAAACGACAGAAAAAGACTGATTATATACCGTAAACAACCACAGAATCACACTAGGGAACGTTCAGGATTGCCAGCAACTGATTCACTCATTGTCAGTAAAATCTGACCGGGCGTTATAATGAGCTTGGTACCTTCTTCGTGGGTTTTCCGTGAGATTGCACAATAAAGTCGGCATCAGATTCACGCTAAAACAAATAAAACAGTAGTTGTTTTTACTTGAAAATGATATTGTTTGGACATACAGCTAACATTGTCACACCACAACCTCTCAACTTCCTTATTTTACTTACAAATTACTTTATCTGTTGTACATCAAAAAGACAAGACAGAGTTTACTTCAACGTGTTAAAAGAATTTATTGCTCAAAGATATACAATTGAAAAAGTTGATCACAGAAATGCATGTAAACAAATAATATTTTTTCAGATATGGGAATAGTGGGAAAATGTATTTACATAAAAAAAACAACAACATTGATTAAATATATCTTATCCATATGACATAAAGATGTAACTATTTTAAAATAAAAAAAAATTCTTATGTAGTAAAGCTTCCCCTTACTTTTATATAGCAGAATGATTTATAAATTATATGACTTTATATATATCCATATATATATGTTTGTAGGTTTGGTTTGGTTTTACTTTGTTTAACGTCCTATTAACAGCTAAGGTCATTTAAGGACGGCCTCCCCTGCGTGCAAGTTGCATGCGTGTAGTGAATGCATGTGTGTTTTGGGAGGCTGCGATATGTTCGTGTATTGTCTCCTTGTGATAGCGCGGAACTGATGCCGACTTTATTGTGCTTCCTCACTGAAACATAATTTTAATACAATTGAAATATACATGTATATAAAGAGTCGAGGAATATTTTAGTAAAAACATCTACTTATATCATAATACACAAGTTTATTTTAAATGAATTTACTTGTGTATTATAGAAACATGCTTATCCTAGGATTAAAAAAAATATCTGACTTATATACAGTATATATATCTATACAATTTACATAATGAGTTCCATTGGATGTCACTGACATAGCAATATAGATAGAAATGTTTTTGAAGTCAGAACATATATATGGATACATATATATATATATAACAAAGTAACACAATTAACGATGGAAGACAATTTTTGACTTGTGCCCTGTCCGGGCCTCGAACTCACGATCTACGGCACCAAATCGCCTATCCAGAAATACCTTACGCGTACACCACTACATATATAGCCTTGTAATAGTTTATGTCTATGTGGTGTGATGTAAATGTTTACATTGTGTGATGTCTATTTATATGTAATGTCTTGTTAAAAAAAAAACTCTCAGATACTAAAATCCAGAACTTATCCCAAGAAAGGAAAAAAAAAACAAAAGAAGTGCCTCCAGTGAGAGGATATGTTTACATGATATATATATATACTCATATGATATTTTACATGATGTATCTGTGAAGACAAAAAACAAAACAAAAATAGATTCACGCTATCACAAGGAGGAAAGTACACAGCATACCCTGTCTCCGGCACTCACACATGCAGACATAAACAACATACATGAGGCACGTCCTTAGATGATCTTAGCTATTGGTACGACGTTAAATTATATTCTGTACAACCAACTAACATCATATCAACTGCAACCTTAAGATTTACTAATTATCCTTAATCGGTCAAAATTACGCAAAACAATACATATTGTACACTCAAAACAATATCTTGTCAAAGGCTATAAGTACATGGATTAGGGTGTTTTAATATCGTTAAACGATGGACTTTACCAGACAAAATGGACGTCCTTGGTGTCCAAAAACACAATTAAACACACTAAACTAAACATATTTGAGTTTTAAAAATATCGATAAGTTGTCCTCTTTTTATTTTATTTTCTTTTCTCATTGCTTACTGAAAGACTGACTATTTCACTGAAGAGCTATTGCGGGTTGCTATGCCTATTTTTTCCTAAAAAGTTGTACTGTGGTTCTATCCTAATGAAGTTATTTGGTCAAAGGAAGTATACAGGCCCAACAGTGCTGCAGTTATATCCAAAAAGATTCAATAAAACTGACGACGGACATGTTAAAGAATATGAATATCTTTTTTTGTGTCTTCATCTTCAGGAAGAAACTGAGATGGAGGTCGCAGATGGGAACCTTACACTTGAATTGCCTGCGGCAGGTTCAACAATTGAAAAGCCTCCTGATGGCGGTTTTGTCGCCTGGCAGGTAGTTGCTGCGTGTGCAACTTTGAATGCATGTAGTACGACGTGTCTGCTGGTGCTGAGCTTAGATAAAGGGGGTTTTGCAGACGACATTGGGAAGGACGAGACAGATAGTATCACTTCGGCATGCCAGGAAATCCGACTTCTAGCAGGTAAAGTGCTAGTCATGTATCACATACATTGTATATTCAAGCGGATAAAATATTTTGTTTTTAATTTTATATCATGGATTCACGGTGTAGAAACAGAAAACATCCAAGAAAAGGTCCCATATAAACGATGCCTAGCAGGTTACCATGCAGGTTTATAGTACTAGTATCTTGGTCAGGTAGTGCAGGGTAAAGCGAGTGGAGGCTCTCTCAACTGGTACCTTGCAAACCGGATTGCCTTTAAAATACACGGAAAAGTACACACACACATTAGCTCTTAGTACTATATACCTTAACACAATTACCTTTCATAACAAAGAAACTATTCGATACGAAATGATTTGCTTTAACACGTATTTGTTGTTATTGTTACAGCGCCCCTGTCGGCCATTGCTATAGGGTTGCTTGGTTACAGGAAGGTAGCTATCATTGGTTCTATCATGGTTAGTTTGGGGTTCTTCATTTCCGGTTTTCTGAACGCCGATTTGTCTGGACTTATGGGTGTTCTTCTAGGAGGGATCGCAGGTAAGTTGTCGTTCTTAAGACGCACGTTGTGTCACTAAAAAAAAGTTATCATCTAGTGTCAAACAAGAACTTACAAAAGTAAAATAGAAATCATTAATGCACGGTAAGGATATTAGAGTCACAGGTGTTGAATATTAAAACAGTGAATATTTATCAATTTTCGACATTTGTTCGGTGAACATAACCACATATTTACCGTAATGAAAATGTTTAAATATTTAAGGAACGATACAACGCATAATAAATGTCATGAGGAAAATACTGAATTTGGCAGAGAGTATTGTAACGTTGTTGTTATAGAGCACTGTGTAGGTAAACACAGGGGCACGTAATAAGTGATAACTTGCTAAACGTGATGCACTCTTAAGCATCCAGATATTTGAAACAATTATTTATGCCTCACTTTTGGCCATAAGTTGAGCGTTTACCCCTGTGAGGAAGGCTTTGGGTTCTGTCCCCTGTTCGAGACATACCAAAGTCTATAAAAATGGTAGTTTCTACTCCTGCTAAACGCCCAGCAATTTAGGAGTGGGACGATTGGTTCGCCCGTTATCAGTATAATGTGACCGGATGGGATGTCCTGCTGGGTGTCTTCGGCAGTATGTGTCAGTGAGGTATTGTTTTCAATTAATAATGTACTTTAATAAAACAATCACAAATTACAGAAATAAAGGTAGAGATAACAAGCTTAGATATTTTCCGTTACCTACCGCAGGACTCGGTCTGGCTTTCTGGTATCTATGCGCCATTATTCCGATATTGGAATACTTTGAGAAGCGACGTCTCTTTGCTCTCATGGTGTCAACTCTGGGTTCTGTCATCACCACGATCGTCATTCTCGTCATATACATAGAGCTGCTGAAGGAGGGCAAACGGCTGACCTGGGATGTCGCCTTCAAGTGCATGGTTATACCGGGAGCTTTAGGTCTGATCGTGTCCTTCTACCTCCGACCACTGGAACTGAAGATGAAAGACACACCCGAACGAACTTTCGTGCAAACGATTCTCGGAGTCATGGACTTTAAGTTGTTTAAAGATTTCATGCTATATTTAGTCATGTTGCTGTACTTCTTTGACCAGTTTGGTAAGAAAAATAAAGCTTGATTTTGGTATCGATCGTCCAATACCTAAATAGTCCAGATTTAACACAACGCCATTGACGTGTGAATTTTTAACATTGCAAACAACATGTGAAGAACTAATAAACGTAAATATACAGTGTGTTTAAGATTTAAACTAATGACATTAATTGAATTTTTCACTCAAAATTGGTTGTATACTACAGGTCGCAGTATACCAACATCGTATATGGTACAGTATGTTTAAGATTGAAACTAATGACATGAATTGAATTTTTCACTCAAAATTGGTTGTATACTACAGGTCGCAGTATACCAACATCGTATATGGTGGCAATGATGTCGGACAAGTCGTTTTCGACGATAGCGCAATTGGTGCAGGTCCTTCTAGTACCTGTCGGAATGTTGATGGGGGCAATCGCTGTGGTTTTCTGGAAGTCTAGGGGAATGCTCGCCGCCCTTCTCCTGTGGGGACCAATAGATTTACTAGTTGGTTATCTGACACTACAGATTCCCGCCTATGACAAGTTCGGATGGGTCGCCGTCTATTCCGTCATATTCGGATATACTCAAGGTCAGTATTTGGAAATGTTAAGTGTTTAGTGACGTTAAAAGAAAACTTGAAATGTTAAGGATCCCTATCCCACTGCTCTAGTCCCTGCAGGTAAGGCGTAAGAATTGTCCTTGCTGCCCCCAATTGCATCATCGTAAGTGGCGACTAAATTTGGGATCTTATCTTTTCTCTTCTTTCTAAACAACTTCCTTCTCCCTAATGTCTCCCTTGACAATGTCTCACTTTTGTCCATAACTTGAGCGTTCGCTCCTGTGAGGAAGGCTTTGGGTTCTGTCCCCTGGCCGAGACATACCAAAGTCTATAAAAATGGTAGTTTTTACTCCAGCTTAACGCTCAGCAATTAAGGAGTGGGACGATTGGTTCGCCCGTTATCAGTATAATGTGACCGGATGGGATGTCCTGTTGGGTGTCTTTGGCAGTATGTTTCAGTGAGGTAGCACTATAAAATCGGCATCAGTTCCACGCTATCACAAGGAGACAAAACACGGACATATCGCAGCCTCCCAAAACACACATGCATTCACTACATGCATGCATCTTGCACGCAGGGGAGGCCGTCCTTAAATGACCATAGCTGTTGATAGGACGTTTAACAATACTAAACCAAATAGAGGTGCAGAGATCCTTAAAATCAAATGATATTTACTATCAAGTTTACTTACATTTCATTTCAATAAATGTTATTGTTTTTCAACAATATGATTAGATTACAGGCAGAGCCTATATAAGATTACTTCGTAGTATATATAAATATATATTCTGCTGCTTTGGTCTTAAAACATTTTTGAACTGTTTAATGTATATATTATAAAACATATTCAGCGTTTTGACGTATTGTTTGTGATCAGCCATTTGTTTTCACTGCCAGTCAGTCAAACATTATCTTTTTTTTATATTACGCAAATGTCTTTAACTACATTCTCTCACAGCTGTCGTCTCCGCATTCATAAACAACGCAGTACCGGACACGTTCGGGTTCCACAACATCCGAATAGTAGAGGGCTTGTTGGGGTTTTCAGCAGGAATAGGTGTGATTGTTGCCTCCCCAGCCGCAGGTAAAGATCGGATTATACATTGGCAAAATTAACTGAGTCTTATACTTACGCACCGGTTGTATTCTCTTTCTGTTAACGACTCTAGCTATTAATAAGACGTAAACACAAGCAAACCAAGTCTCTCCATCGAGTCGGTTGTTTTTGATCCGTTGACCGAAAAACCCTATGCTCTCCAAACTCAAGAAGCAATAGAATGTCAGAAAAAGGGTGCGAATCCTATGAAGAAAAAATTACCGAAATAAAAGACAGTAAAATTCTTCCCCCATTTTTGCAACTGTTTGAACATTTACGGTGAGAGAATGATCAAAGGTCCTGTCAGAAAAAGGACAAGGGTTGGGTCCGAACTGTTAATAATTCTATAGATCAACGATAAAATTTTTCTCTTTGTTTTCTGTAGTTTTGTTTTACAGATTATTAGAGGTTTTAGCATTTTCATCTTAAGTAAAACAGCAAAAACACACCATGTATGGACTTGTTTGTAAATGTTGTATTTCAGGCATACATATTACAGGATATATCACGAGTATAGACAATTTATGTAGATTGTTCTCCAGGTAAACCTTTTTTTATAAGTCACAGAGCGATGTAATAATTTGCTGTTTCTTTGGTGGTGAAAACCAAACTGTATCACTCTATTTCATACTTTTAAAAATTCCACAGTATTCTCAATGTTGACTTTCTTCCAGAGGGGGCAATCAACCAGAATGATGATGACAAATACTCCGCTGCCTTTTACCTCGCTGCTAGCATGTTACTCGCAGCTGGGGTGATTGCATTAGTGGCGAGATTTATTCTCGTCAGGAAATTTAAAAATAACGCTTCAATATCAAACACAAGTGACAATGACGGGAAAGAGGCTGACGATGATGAGCCAACTGGCGATAAGACACAACGTGGAAGAAATAACCGGAAACAGCACAAGGGAGATAAATCAAATGGACATGATAGAGATGATGTTGTGGAAGATGTTGATATCTCCGACACCGAGTACATTTAATTAGTTATTCAATTAATTCAAGTATCTGGGTAATTTTAAATAATCTCTTTTAGCTTGGAGACCTCCCTGATACGTATGTTCCACATCAAATGACAAACCTCTGTGTTGTTATTTACATCCGGGCTAACAATATTGGTATGCGAGACGAAAGTGATACCCATTACTGTCTTGTTTTAAGTTTTAAACTCTGACATGTACTTTTTTAACTAAAACAAAACAACACGAACGTCTGTTCAAATTTATGACACATCACATTCGCATTTTCTTTCTTGACGAACAATGTTTTACCATATACGTTTACTTTCCCATCCGGAACATTTGGTAAGTACTTGAGGGATCTTTCCCAAGTTAGTTATGTAGGCACCCCTCGGTCCGTATATGTGCATGTTTAATTTAGAGAAGGATCAGATAAACAAAATGGCCGACAGGCAGGCATCTTCGATTATAACATTGAAGGTTTGTTGTCGCTATTTCTCATAAAGTATTGGAGGGATCTTTCTCAAATTTTATGTGTAAGTTCCCCTAGGTATGAAGCTGTGCAAGTTAACTTATGAGACTTATCAGATAAACAAAATGGCCGACAAGCAGCCATGTTGTATTTTGATAGTGAAGGTTTCTTATCGCTGTTTCTCAATAAACACTATATTAGTGTATATTCTGTCAATTTTTATGCTTTGCTATATTAGCATTGTATGTATATTCCCTCATAGTGTTTTAATCTTAAATCATAAATTATTCTGTGTGACATACAAGTATTCATACACTATTAACTATGTCTTTTATTTCTTATTCTGAATACTTTTTATCTGTAATGCTTTTCATTTATTAACACTATTTTTATATATTGATTATCTCAAAGGGTCATATCCCGGGGGCCTTTGTAAGTAGGGGACTCCCAATCACTTAGAAACCTGGGATATGATACCTTTTTTTACTGTGATAATTACTACCGGTTTTTTTTCTTTAACATGATTATCTGCCTATACTTGTAATATAATGTGTTATTGTTATTTTGCATATGTTTGTCGCGATAATAGCTCTCAAGAGATAATGTTTATTGTTTACGTATATGCGACGTTAAATAAAGTTTCTTGTATCTTATCTTGTATAAGTAGTGGAGATATATTTTTCAAATATTATATGTAGGTTCCCCTAGGTCATTACTTGTGCATATTTACTTTTGAGACTGATCAGATAAACAAAATGGCAGACAGGCAGTAATCTTGGATTTCGACAGTAAAGTTTTGTTATGGCTATTACTCATGAAGTACTGGAGAGATATTTCTGAAATTTTATATGTAGGTTCCCTTTGCTATGAAGTTATTCATATTTTCGTATGAGACTTAAGGGATAAACAAATCTTTGATTTCGAGAGTTTAGGTTTGTAAGTGCTATTTCTCAGGAAGTATTGGAGGGTTCTTTTCTCAAATTCTATATGCAGGTTCCCCACTCTCCTTCATTCTTCATGTTTACTTTTGAAACAGATCAGATAAACGAAATGACCGACCGACAGCCATCTTCAATTTTTGACAATTGAGGTTTGTTAGTACTATTTATCAGGAATACCTTGAGGAATCTTTCTCATATTTGACATGTTGATTTCCCTTGATCGTTATATTTTGAGACTGATCATAAAGACAAAATGGCTGAAGGAAGAACTAAACAGATCCCTCTCATATTGCAATGATCGATTATACTTCTTTCACATTAGGTACTGTACTAGTAAATATGTGAAATGACTAATTCATTTTGAAGGGTGTCTTTTATTTACGGCAGTTTTAAGTTTAGATCAAAAATTACCTCAATGTGCATTTACTGGTAACATGACTCGATCAAACAGATTAGAGAAACGATCAAACTGACAAAGATTTAAGGAGATGGTACAATAGTGGGCGCCAAGATCCCTCTGGGATCTCTTGTTTGTGATGCAATGTGAAAATTACTTTTACTACAAAATTGTAAGTATAACCGAAAAACACTTGCTCGTACGGAGGAATTGCATTGCAAACAACAATAACGTCTTTGTGTTTCAATGATGTTCATATAGTTCAGATTTTATCCTTAATAGTTTTTCTGCATTGGTTTGCTTTTTTTTAATTCATTCATTTTATTTTGTTGTGAGACATGTTTATTTTTGAAGTTTCAAATTATTGAGTGACTACCTTTTGTCAAGCTTTACATTTTGAATTTGTTTAACTTGTTTGACTCATCTTGTGCTCCTTGTTTCAAAATACCTGGTTTTATTTTTTTTCGTGTGCAATTTTCCCATTACAATAAACGAGAGATCATAGTCGATAAAACTAAATACTTTTATTGTTTGTATGTATTTTTTCTATATTTTATATGCTTTGTGATTGGTTAAGACATAGGCTTTGAACAGTACGTGTGTATTTGTTGATGTTAAGAAAATATGTGTCATAAATCCATATTTTACTGTACCTCAGTCAATAGCTTCAAAACTTTTACTACCTGACTGCAACAAGTTTGTCTGTAACATGTTTGGGATTGTATGCAGGCTATGCAAGGCTGTGACAAGGTTCGTCAGAAAATAGCCAAGATTACTAGATCCGACCTTATTTCATAAACAAACAACTCTGGTCCAACCGGTTTAACCGTCCCTATCGATATCAACGAAAACGGCCCACATTTCCTCTTAGGATGACACAGTTGGCATATACTGACAAAATTCTTACTTGAAAATATATATTTTGCAACGATTGGCTGCGTCGCTTATTTGTTTTGGTTTTGTGTGTTGCGCGTATTGGACATAGTATAGAACTACTGATGCATTTTTAAAGAAAATCATCAAAAAAGAACAATATGCTATTAATTAAATGGTTAACATTGAACCTGAGGCGTATTCCTTTGCAAGAAATGATCAGATTACGACGGTTAAAATATTGATTTATTGATTACGCAATTCTATTGTTTAAAAATCATTTACGCTTTTGTATATTATTTTTCAATAAAGGTAATCGGCCAGAATTCAGTTGCTATTAAAAAGGTTTGAAGCTTTTTAAACCAATCCAAATTATATAACAAAACCAAATTGAGGGAACATAATAGGCTGATTATGTGTTAATTTCTTTTATAACATGCTGTGTTGTGTTATCGAGTGAATATACTAACCCATGTTATATTACCTATCAGCCCTGTGATTGGTTGTAAGTTTCTATTGTTTCAATTGGGACGTCACGTCAAGGAAAAGTGGGGTCGAAATGGCGACTTTTTACATTCCAAGATTGCATGATAATCATCGTTTTACACGATTAAATGCCACAAATCTTGTGTGATAAAAAAGATCTTACACTCGTTTTCATTTTATAGGAAACTTTTTAAACTCATCACTATTTTTTTCATTTAAGCTAACCAGAGGCTTGCTAAATTGAAAACAGTTTCGACTCGTTTTATAAATCTCGAATGAAATGGAAACTCCTGTAAGATCCTATATGTAGTAATGATTTGTGATATGTTGGTTTTAATATATTTTGTATATACGTGTCTTCTTTATAGTCAGCATCAATAACTCATAGGAGTTGAAGCTTTATTGTTAACATGTACCAACTCTAAATAAACTTTCTAATTTGATTTGAATTTGTGTTTTGTCTAGAGTTACTTCCCATAATCACCTTTCAGAGTTTAAAAAAAAATGAGAAAATATTTTCTCGTTTACGGAAGGTGCCTACGATTCTCGATTGACACCTGTATATAGACTACCAGCCATGTTGTGACGTTGGATTGTTATCATTGGTTACTGAAGTAAACATCTTGTCCTATTTCATTAAACCATTCTCTTGCTCAAGCAAAGATTTTGTGCTCAAGCCGAATTCCTTTTTTTTTTCTGGCTATAAATTGATAAGAAAAACTTACCCTATAGTCTATTATTTGGGAAACCAATGAAGAAACTTAAAGCAAAAAAAAAAACAATTTTCTATTTTTTTTATATTTAACGTTTTGATCATTTGACATGATTTAAGTGAGTAAGAAAGCTGGTTTGAGCTCAGAATCCATACTGGAGCATGGTAACAGTTTCATGAATATGGGTCCTGGTAATCAAGTCAAAGTCAAAATCGTCTTGCTGATGAGTACGAGGATAAGATGAAATGTTGTCACAGTTGAAACGTGGACAAATTAACGACACACATTTTATATCCTGCTCAAGCCTTTTCGTCTTTGTCCAAATGTCTAACAACAAAAACCTAACTTATCCGGAACATTTAAATACTCTCAACGTCAAACAAATTAATTGAAAACACCTTCATACATGTCACATAGTAAACAATCTGGTTGTAAATAACATTTGTTTTTAATGCAGTGGCGGATCCAAGGACATATTTGGGGGTTCTAAATTTCCAGCGGTTGGTGGGTGGTGGGGTTCTATGTGGGGAAAACATGAGGAAATGGTGAAACCATATGATTTTTAAAGAAAATTCTCAGGGTGGGAAATTCCTGAAGCCCAAAAACCCATTCTCGATCCGCCACTGTAATGTTTCTTATTTCTGCCGAGAGCAAGAATTTACCTTGTGGTTCATTTCACTTGCCAATCCATAACTCTTATCTTCATAACTCGGAAGATTCCGTACCTACATTTGACAAAGAGAACAGGAATTAGCCGAGGTTAGCCGGAATTAGCCGAGGTTAGCCGAGTGTTACGTAATCATGACCCGACCACCTTTCCAAAAGATTTTTTTACAATACTTAGTGTGTCACTAAAAAACACAAACACAAAACTTATGTATTGATAACGAGTACATGTATGTATAACTGCTTCATTTGAAGTTTTTATTACATATGGCCAATAGTGACATTGAATTGTAGACAAATAAACGTATGTTTTATTTGGAAACATCGGCAGATTTATGGGATTACGTATGCAGCTTATTTGTCTTAAAAACTAAATGGTCATCCATAAAATGTACAAAATTTGGTACCAACTTCATTTAAAAAAAATAAGTTTTTTTATTGATCTTACATTGTTATTCTTTCTCATTTCAAATGAAATTTAAAAACAATATAAAAAGTTCCCCAGCGCAGACATAGAGTTTACAAAGGGAGGTAACTCCATCATGCTTATAACTCTTGTTCCTAATTCCCAATAGAGTAGGCCTGTACACACGGTTCGTCTGTTTTTAAATGTAACTTTTTTTAAAAAGGTATTAATTCTGGCTGACATGCAAAAGTAAATGAAAACCTTGTAAGGTTTTGTCGAGGCTCGCCTACAAACAGCATCTGATTACTAGGTCCGAACGAAAAACATAGGTTCAACCGGTTTAGCCGTTTGGATCGCAATAAACGAAAACTGCCAAAAATCTATACACATAAATAGTTAACAGTATGTGATGATCAGGTAAATTAGGTGAGAACTTGCCGATTAATTGTCCGTGCTGTGTTTTTAAGGTCAGGATGACCTTTACCCATCGTGCTTCGTCCGTCGTCGTGCGCCGTCCGCCGTTCGTAAAATTTTCACATTTTCAACTTCTTCTCAAGTCCCACCAGTGGGATTGAGCTGCAACTTGCCTATAATGATCCTGAGATGGTCCTGCCCAAGTGTTGTTATTTTTCGGGTCGGTCCGAAATCCAAGATGGCCGCAATCTTGAAAAATACATTTTAAACTTCTTCTCCAGTTCCACTGGTGCCATTGAGCTAAAAATTGGTGAGGATGTTAAGGAAACGAAGCCGACAAAGTCTTGTTATTTTTCAGGCCCGTCAAAACTTCAACATGGCAGCCATGGTGGCCATTGTGTAACATGATTGCGCAATCATGGTTTTCCTAAACAACACCTATTGCAAACTTCTTCTCAAGTTCCACCAGAGGGATTGAGCTGACACTTGCCTCAAATGATCCTAAGATGGTCCTGATCGAGTGTTGTTATTTTTTGGGTCGGTCCGAAATTCGCCGTCCGCCGTGCGCCGTCCGCCGTCTGTAAACTTTTCACATTTTAAACTTCTTCTCAAGTTCCACCAGTGAGATTGAGCTGAATCTTGCCTGAAATGATCCTGAGATAGTCCTGACCAAGTGTTATTATTTTTCGGGTCGGATAGAAATCCAAGATGGCCGCCATAGTCGCCATCTTGAAAAACCCGTTTTAAACTTCTTCTTCAGTTCCACTGGTGCCATTGAGATCAAAATTGGTGGGGATGTTTAGGAAAGGAAGCCGACAAAGTTTTATTTTTCAGGCCCGTCAAAACTTCAACATGGCAGCCATGGTGGCATTTTGTAACATGATTACACAATCATGGTTTTCCTCAACAACACCTATTTAAAATTCTTTCTGATAGCTTTACTCACAAATAATTAACCATTGATGACCAAAATAACCATCATTGAAAACAAATTCTCGGAATATTTCATTGAAAGTTGAAAAGTTACAATTTTTCTTGCTCAGTCTTTGTAGTCATATTACCGTTTAGGCCCATGATCCTCTTGTTTTTTTTATTATTCTATTTTTGTTTTTGTTATCTGTTGTCGTAATGAAGAATATTAAGCTCAATATACGCTGTAGCATGACGTCACATACAGAGAAGCTGTACCCTACTCTTACTCCTGTTCATCCTGTAACCATAACTACGGGAGTAATACCAATACGAGTAACCAGCTTCCTCACTCAATCCCACGGGTGTGATGAAAAAGCTGTCGTCCTTTGGGGGGGGGGGGGCCCTTTGATTTTCTCCTTTTTTAAAATTTAATTTTGTGTGAAATTATATCTTAACAATCTTTTCCTGTTTAAAATATAAAATGTTGACCAGACATCACCAAAAAAACATTAGAATACTATTCGCATCGTTATGTCTTTAACTTACGTTATAAGAACATATCTGTATAACAGGCGTTGCGTCCCTTCACCCAATAGAAACCTCGGTAAGATATACCTCACCATAATTCAGTAGTTAACCTCTTATTTTCCGATCAAATGATCCATGACTTAGAAGATAATAGGATAAGTGTTTGAAGAGAATATAATCATTGCATATCATTAAAGAAAATAGTGTACGTACATATGGAGTATAACAGTGCGCGTATGGAGTATAACAGGGTTGGGATAGAGTAAAAAAGTGACTGTAGAGAGTATAACAATGTACGTATGGAGTAAAAGAATGTACTATGGAGTATAACTGTGTGTATGGAGTATAACAGTGTTGGGATAGAGTAAAATAGTGACAGTAGAGAGTATAACAATGTACGTATTGAGTACAACTGTGTGTGTATGGAGTATAACAGTGTACGTATGGAGTAAAACAATGTACTATGGAGTTTATCGGTTTGTGTTTGGAGTATAACAGTGTGAATATGGAGTATCACAGTGTGTATATGGAGTATCACAGTGTGTGTAAGGAGTATAACAGTGTGTGTATGGAGTATAACAGTGTGTAAGGAGTATAACAGTGTGAATATGGAGTATAACAGTGTGTGTATGGAGTATAACAGTTTGTGTGTAAGGAGTAAAACAGTGTGTATGGAGTATAACAGTGTGTGTAAGGAGTATAACAGTGTGAATATGGAGTATAACAGTGTGTGTATGGAGTATAACAGATTGTGTGTATGGAGTATAACAGTGTGTATATGGAGTATCACAGTGTGTATATGGAATATAACAGTGTGTGGTTGGAGTATAACAGTTTGTGTGTATGGAGTAAAACAGTGTGTATATGGAGTATAACAGTGTTTGTGTAAGGAGTATAACAGTGTGTATTTGGAGTATAACAGTGTGTATATGGAGTATCACAGTGTGTGTATGGATCATAACAGTGTGAGTAAGGAGTATAACAGTGTGTGTATGGAGTATAACAGTGTATGTATGGAGTATAACAGTGTATGTATGGAGTATAACAGTGTGTGTATGGAGTATAACAGTGTGTATATGGAGTATCACAGTGTGTATATGGAGTATCAAAGTGTGTATATGGAGTATAACAGTGTGTGTGTAAGGAGTATAACAGTGTATGTATGGAGTATAACAGTGTGTATATGGAGTATAACAGTGTGTGTGTATGGAGTAAAACAATGTACGTATGAAGTATACGAGTGTACGTTTGGAGTATGACAGTGTGTGTATGGAGTATTACAATGTGTGTGATGGAGTAAAACAATGTATGTTAGGAGAATAAAAGCGTATACATTCAGTATAACAGTGTACGTATGGAGTAAAACATTGTCTGTTTGGTGTATGACAGTGCTTTATGGAGTACAACAGCGTGTGTGTTGAGTTTAACATTGTATGTACACAGTATTACAGTTTACGTATTAAATACAACAGTGTACATACGGATATAACAATGTACGTATGAAATAAAGCAGTGTATGTATGGAGTATAACAGTGAATGTTAGGAGTATAACAATATACGTATTAAGTATAAAAAATGTGTGTATGGAGTATGACAGTGTGCTGGTATGGAGTATAACAGTGTGTGTATGGAGAATAACAGTGAGGGTATGGAGTGTTACAGTGTACGTATGGAGTGTTACAGTGTACGTGTGGAGTGTTACAGTCTACGTGTGGAGTGTTACAGTGTATGTATGGAGTGTTACAGTGTACGTATGGAGTGTTACAGTGTACGTATGTAGTGTAACAGTGGACGTGTGGAGTGTTACAGTGTACGTATGGAGTGTTACAATGTACGTGTGGAGTGTTACAATGAGGGTATGGAGTGTTACAGTGACGGTATGGAGTGTTACAGTGTACGTATGGAGTATTACAGTGTATGTATAGAGTGTTACAGTGTACGTATGGAGTGTTACAGTGTACGTATGGAGTGTTACACTGTATGTAAGGAGTGTTACAGTGTATGTATGGAGTGTTACAGTGTACGTATGGAGTGTTACAGTGTACGTGTGGAGTGTTATAGTGTACGTGTGGAGTGTTACAGTGAGGGTATGGAGTGTTACAGTGAGGGTATGGAG
>JAULCA010007793.1:2444-13640 GCA_032360845.1 Crassadoma gigantea
ATCATTTTTATATAATTACATCGAATATTTTGGTAATTTTGATGGTTTTACATTTTTGACAAAGATTTTGTGAAAATTCAAATGATATATTACACAGCAAACATCAAAATCGTACCTGGATATATCAAAACGATCATAAACTTAACAGGACCAGTTTGAATGCAAACCATGTGATCCAGAAGGTTAACCTGTTGTGTGCAATATCCGTGGCAGCCTCCCTAATGACGCCAGCTTTAGTCCAGGCAAAAGTATATAATATCACACGCAACGACAGAATATAAGATTACCCAGTAAAAACTTAAACAAAAGTTACCTTGATTCTTGGATTCTTCCATGTCCTCATCAATTTTTGTAATAATGTTTTCATATACACCAAAAGTAGGTTTATGTGATGCTCCGAGATTTAACATTCTAGATAATTTGCTGACTAAAACATCAGCTACATTTTTCAAGTTGACGTATGCCGAACAGTTCCGTTGAGTAAGAATAACGCTGATTCCCTTTTCAATCCGTTGCAACCGCGCTAATTCCCGGTATTTCGAACTCGATGGCCCTGGCGTAGAGCTGTGTGTGGATAAGTGGTCATTGTGCATCAGTATTAACTTGTGTTCCAGTACAAATCCCACTATGATGATACTCAGTGTTAACAGGACAGTTAATCCACGGTCAACGTTATTCATCTCTTCTGTGTCTCAGCTGATTATCTGACCTTAAATAATAATTACACACATTAAATGACACATTTTCATGATCAAATGCCACAACGAAAAAAAGTATCACCTTTTCATATCACTTTATTATGTTAATACTTAATGAAACAAGTTTCCATTACGTTCTTGTATTTATCAAGAGTTATGCTACAAAACTAATACTTATACAAGCTGTTTATGTTTCTGTGTGAATTCTACAACTTTTCGTGTTTCAATAACCGTGTACTTTCGAATTATAGACCATGTGCATGTATGTATTATTTTCCAACAGACAATGCTCGTGCAACGCTCTTCCAACACCCTCCCTCACAAATTCAAACAAGCAAGTCATCAGACTGATTCCATTTGTCGAATGAGGGTTCCAGTACCGTATTTAATTTTTGTAGGTATTTGAATATATTCTAGCTGACTAACAAAAACGTTTCTGTTTAACTCCTAGATCTTCCAAGTTCACTATATGTACTGTTTGTTGATGTCACTTGTTAGTGCTGCTGTCCATTTTAATATTTTTGTTACAAGTTCACAATAAACGTGTTGCCTCGTCAGAACTATGTGACAGTAATTTGAATATAATTAATAAAGTTATAAGCTTATTCATTTTACTCGACAAGAAATCAAGAACAGTGAATGAACATAAGTCATCGTTATCGACGCTGTGCTATTCCATGCATGGTTTGTTCTTTAATGGTAATTATTAAAAAAACAGTGTACTTTTTATACTGCAATTGAGAATTATATTCGTTCTAAAATCAATTTATCTCGGTGTTTATTCTGTAGATGAACTTGTACTTTTGTTATGTTAAGCATGTTTTCATGACTCATTTAATAATTACAAAAAACAATGTATTGCGAAAGAGATATTTATCAAAGACAATACTGCCTTTCATTCCTGTTTTGACTTGCCTACTTGACCTTTGTGCAAAATTTTAAAATCAATAAGAAGGATCTCGTAAAACATTTGTATATACCTTATACGTACACTCAGACTTGAACTTACACAAACGCAACGTATTGATTGTGAGCACAAACCGTTTTTGGTTCAATATCGTTAATTATAACTGATGGCCCATAACTTTTAAGACAGGAGTGTTGAACATTCACATAACGCGATACTTTCATATCTTTTCTATCATGAATATGTACTTACAAGGAACCTTTGTCGGTATAATACAATCAAGTCGTCTGCTCCGTATCGTCTGTTTCAGTGTTGAGGGACAGTTCCGGGGGCTACAGTAAGGCAGGGTGGACAGAACAGGTAAATATATCCCATGACTCATGCGTCTTGTTCCCATTCAATTCTGGACAAGATCCAAATTTTGTAATCTATATTCGCGCCTTTGTTACTCATACAAAACGATTGCATGAATGCACAACTAGTGCAAAACTTAACGACACGTTCTGAATTCATTTTAGACATATATTGAAATCCTTTATACTGAATTACCTCGTAAGTATTTTATGAGCGTATGTTAGATAAATAGTGTCTCGCTCACTGAGCGACTGGCATGAAACAATACAACCCAAATATCTAATATGCCGCTAGCTCTGCCAAAGGACGTATGACGGTAGGCGGTTAATCAGAATATGTACATACACAAAAATTACACAAAATCCATGATAAGGAAAAATGCAATCGAAACAAGAACTTTCTCATAAAGATGTCGATTATAAACAGTTTGCGTCATCTGACGTAGAAATTTATATGTAGCAGTCTGACGTTGACTGCGCGAAATTACAATAAAGAGTTACTTCGATCACCGAAATCAACCTGCATGCACAGTAAAATCCGGTGATAGCCCTCGAAAACATGTATCCAGAAGTCCCAATCCTTTAAGGTGACGGTTGGACTGCTGTCTTCTCTTTTTTTTTAACAAAACAACCCACAAGAAAATAAACTATGCATCCTTAAGTTTAAAATAAACAGTATGTCTCGAGTAGGTGACTAGAAACAACCACGCTGACAACATCTACCACCCATGTGTCCAAGAACACGTGACAGCCTTCTGCTGCCCGTGACACACGGGACACATTATTCCCGCTTCTACTGCGAACCGCGTGAATATTGAAGTCCCGCTCTACTGAGCGACTGGCATGAAACAACGCATCGCAAATATCTGATTTGCCGCTAGCTCGCCAAAAGGACGTAGATAAACATTGTAAAGAAGGGCAAGATCGACGCAAAATAAAACAAAACATCCGAATAATACAATATTTACAGCGCGGAAAACCGTCTAAAACATTAAACTTCAAACTAAAAACTTTGTCACCGCTAACTTTTTATTCTTTGACGAAGCCATCCTTGTAAAATTTGCCCTTCCATATACTCTGCTGCGGTGGAAATGCCCGACTGAAGGGAATGCAAGCCCACATTACCATCTGTAACCAACTTAAACCTTTTGAAAACCACTTCGCGTGGATTGTAAATCGAACTGTACACATCGCCAGATATGTACACTTTATTGAATAGGAAATCGTTGGACTATAAATCATTACCGCCTGACTACAAATACCAACTTACATCGCGTATGGAAAGGCTGACGTCTACCCATTGCTTACGATAACCTCGCTCCATTGATGGTGCTGACCAGTTTTTCTTTTCCTTATATTCATAATAGAATAACCATAAAAAAATCTTTATGTCAGAACGCCGTAAGCTGCTGAACTCTCTAAATCGAAGAAAATTTGAAAACACACACCGAAATCATGGTTAAATCCCTAATATATAGCAAATCTATAAACTTTTTATAAATGTCACACAAGCTTACCAAATTGTCATTAGTCACTGTCTTCTTTTTACTCACGGACTCTTGGACGCTTCCAATAGATTTGTCACGAACGAATTCGTCGTCGGATCACTATGCCAATGTAAATTGCGCGCAACTTAAATGGCGTAAACTCGCGCCGAAACCATAGAATCCAAAGATCCCTCCTGTACTCCTGAAGTCAGAATAGCATCATGCAGAGTAGATTCCAATATATAGTCTGTTAAAAACATGAAGCAACGAAAAACGAGGAATATACTCATGAATCCATACGTAATGCAAGCATATCGAAGTTCAACAATGACTTCCCAAAACACCCACTATTCCCTCTTCCGCACTGAATGTGACATTCATGCGTCCATAATCACGATAATCTTTAACAAATCTTGGGAAATTGTTCAGCTCTTTGTGAATAGCATCGATAAAAAAGGCGCTGATTTCCTACTTGGGACGTGCAAATTAGTCTAGGGAGATGGGGTATACTTACCAATTATCAAACCCCTGTCACTGCACAGTGAATGGATCGCTAGCCTCGGTACCTGCACACCACCATCTGGAATTGAATTGCTTGCAATTTGTGTTGTCACCGGTTTCGCATCTATCACCTAAATAGGCCCCATGCGTTGCTGCATAACTCTATAATCCATTATTGAATGCACAAATCGTCGCAATCAGCACCCCTGCTCAAATGATCAGCGTTACCGATAGCTAGACGTGTAATCCACTGTGTACTCAAACTGACACCCTTTTCAGAGCAAAAACGTTGCAACTGGTGTGCAGCTTTTATTGTTCATAAACAACTGTCCGTTTAGTCTTTTACCTGGTCGACCACACTGTACAGAATCCGCTTAGCAGCACCTAGCTCTCTCCGAGTAGAACTAAGCTACCCTTCATAGCTACTTCATGCATCCACAACGTAAGGGCATAGCAACACTCAGTAAAACTGCGCTTACCATATCGGTTCCTGTACGTTACCTTTCATTCCTTGAACACGATATGTGTGTGTACATACGCCCGTAATTAAAAGTCTACCTACCTTGCGCCAACTTACCTGTAATCGCATTGCAAATGTGCCCCGATTCCGCTACGCCTTTATAACGCCATTGTACTATCTTTTGTAAAGATCACATCCTGTGTTCGTGTACACGAGTCGACTATCAGGGGCTATACTAATGACATACACCTCCACCATACGCACCCGCTTCAAAAGCTAACCAGTCAAAAGAAAATACAAACCCCCCGTAACCCACGCCATACGCGTCCGTATACACTACGTTTGTGCGTAACTGGGCTTCTTTCAGTTTATAACATTCTCTTTAAACTTGTAAATGTTTGATAACCAATGCTTTATTTCTGCTAAAGCTTCCGTGGTAAGCACCACACGAGCACTCCAAATCGTCATTGACATCACACATTTGTGCGTACGTAGTGTGGTCAGACTGCCCACAACGCTCTGCATTGAGATAATCTTTCGAACAATACTGGCTACATACCTGGCAATGTAACATAGCCGGTCACGTTGACTGACATCTGACTTGTATACGGCAATAAACCGTGTAACATTTGCACTCGCTCGTCAGTAATTCAAACCACGCCGATGGTCATGAACCGCGTGTACCCTAACCACGTGACACGCTATGGAGCCTCCAATTGTCATTGGCTATTAAAAACTCGAACTGATCCTGCACGTACATACTTGCATCGTTGGCTTCGCGTTCGGTCTTGTAGCATCGTCCAAATACCATCCCCAATCCATCATCCAAATACCATCCCATCCCATCCCATCCGCTCCCATCGTCCAAATACATGGCCAACTTTAGCCATGCCGATCGTACTTGTTTGACAACCTCGCGAAACACCATCGTAAACACATACCCAGTCGTTGCTATATACGTAATACCTTGATTTGTCTCGAGTCTCCCAACCAAAACCCATAAATGTCCGTTGCAAGAGAAATATCACCAATTGGCAACCTGGAATGGTGAACCGCATCGTTAGTTTGATCAACAACGTTAATAGTATCGTTTTGTGGGACATTGCAGTTTTCAGACTTGACTGTGCTAGACTTACACGTGGTATGACGTAATTGCGGCGTATCCACTCCTGATAACGTACTATTGAATCGATCATGTTTATTAAAACGAAACGTACTTATCTTATACGTCGAACCATTGCCGGGATCTGTGCTGTGCAAAGCCTGCATATTATCCCGGCCTCTCGCTGATTTCGTTTTCCTGTTGGCTTTAAACGTAGTGCACTCCATCCGCTTCTCGTCCTCAGAATCTGAAGCTATATGATTTGCTATGTATCAGCCAATTTCACTTGTCAATTTCAATTTTGTTTGTCTGTTATTCACTAGAGAATTACCTAAGGAGACTTTAACGGCGACGGCCCTTGGACCTAACACCGCACATTGGCCGACCTCGTCCGCAATGTTGGTGATAGTTTGCTGAAGCTCTATCATCTGCGCCTAGGAAGAAGTCGATATCCTAGACTCAAATGCGTCAAGCTTAAAAGAAATGCGACAGGACTCCTACCTAGCCACAACCTCATTCACTTTATTAGAAATGGAGTCCTAAATATCAGAGCCTAAATGATTTCCCTTCTATAGCTTGGAAATCGCCCGTAGGTTAAAAAAACCCCAAACGTTTAGAATGAACCGTACGTTCCGAGTAGGTGACTAGGAATGACCACGCTGACAACATCTACCACCCGTGTACAAGAGTACACGTGACAGCCTTCTGCTGCTCGTGCATGAAACAAATTATTTCCGCTTCTACTGCGAACTGCGGGGATATCTGATTCTAGAATGTAGACATGGCCTTACCATTTAATTTTAGCTAGTTGCTTTAATTTTCACAAGTAATAAGATCACAACCATATTAATTGCTGCTGGTGTAGGCCACTTTTCCTTCGATTATGCAAAACAATTAATCTCACAAATGACTTTTCTAAGTGGTGTAATATCATATCCAACTGACAATAATTTTGAAAAGAAAGTTTAAATTGCTGGCGTACATGTAGTTCCTTAGCGGGAAGCACTGAGGACATTTTAATTTTGATTAAGTTCAAGTATAATATTATAATACACGTATGTGCGTGCATGTGAAAGGTCAATGTCATCTTCTCTTTGAATACGTCACTTTTTTAGAGTCATATGTATTGCATGTATCACTCTCTTTACTTTGATGATGTGGCACAAATTTGAGCTTTATGTCTGTTCGCAGAGATAGCTTCAGTGCTCCGGTAACTCGGAAATAGTATTAAAGTCGACTTTCCAAAATGGAGTTAGATGCTTTCAACATCAATGATATCCACCACACATCCATCCACCGGAAGTCCATATCGGAGCTAACGTACCACCAGTTTTTGATTACAAATGTTCTTTATGTATAATCCAAACGTTTTGAGGCCTTCCAACTACAAGCAAACCCTTACAGCATGTTCCTTTTTTTGGCTACTTTAATTCTCAGAAATATTGACGATTACAATGCGTTGCCTCAAAAAACCTAACCAAGTAACGCTTGTTACCTCCTAACATCATGGATGGCTTACTGTTAAGCTGTTCGATGAGTATGACGATCTCCGTTTCCCGATTTTATTTCGATTGTGAATCTTCGCTTACCTGATGGTAACATCCCTACTTCACGTTTACATGCACAATGGTTACAAGTCATAATCATTTGATTCACTATTAAGGGATTTACTACGAATACCGTTGACCTTAACACCTTCCCAAACAAGGTTTCGAATTATTCAGTTTAATGGTGACAATTTAATGGTTGCTGCAGTGATATCATGTAGTATTTTATTATTAGTAAACTTTGTAAGTTCGATGTCTATACCTAGTCTCATCAATGCAAAGTATTTTAGCTACAATTGTACGTAATATTTTAAACTCTATTTTAGACAAAAATATATAAACAAAACCATGCAATTGTAATTTAGCAAACTTCAAGACTCAAGACGTTATGTTTAAGTGTTATAAACAACCTATATCACATTAAATTTCAAGGTTTTCAGTTGATCGTGTACAGTTAGGAATTTAAGACGTCAAGTCGTTTTTATATAATTAAACCAGACGCTTTATCACTTGTAATTTAAGAGTTTTGTCAAACAAAGTACTTTTAAATTACTAACACCAGAGAGCAGTGTTTTTATTTTCGTTTCCGGGCGTTATGTAAACATTTAAAAAAAATAATAATGAAATTCATAAAAAACTTACCTGTTCATGCAGTCCTGAAGTATCCATTTAGTCACTATTATCAACCTATAAGGCTGACTGAGTTTGAAAAAACCCATGCAAAACAAGAGATTTTACCTGTACACCATTCAAAACACCACACTCAAGTTTTCTAGCCTTGTTAGCTTCATGAATTATTGTAAAATATCCAATAAAAATACATACAATCATTCCTGAGATTTCAAGCATTTTCTAACAATTTTTTCGGTAAAAGTGAAATCCGGATACTTCAGGATGCATGTACAGGTAAGTTTTTTAATGAATAAAATTATTTAATGCTATTTTGCGCCCCTCAAATTCTGACCTCAAAGGGTAAAAAGAGTGGATCTACCTTTGACCAATGAAATCATTTACCAGAATTCTGGTAAGCCACGTTATGACCACAGGGGCCTGATAACTTGTTACAGCTAAATTTGGATCTAAACTAAGGTGTTTAAAGCAGACAACAAATGTGGTTGAACGAGACTTATTTATACATTGATGCACTTTGACACATTTTGAGCCTGAGGATGTTCATCTAGGAACATATTGTTAACTATCGCCAAGACTATCAAAAAGTTAGCGTACCATACTCATTTTTACCCAAATGTCTGTGTTTAATTGCACACATACAAATGTCCTAAGTTGTACAAGCGTTTTTTTAGTATGATTACTTTCTCAAAGCGGTTGATTCCAGGTGCGAGATTTTGAACGTCTTAAACAAAAAGGTTAACGAAAAACCTCAATGCTAAAAAATTACAAAAATGCCCCAAAACAATTTTAAAGATATTGAATTTTGATTTTGTTTAGCTGCAACGCCATAATGGAATTGGATTCCAAATTTGGAGGCTGTGTTGCTTTTAGTAAATGAGAAACAGACTTAAACTTAACGCTGAAAATTTACAAATTCCAAAACACAAAAACAACTAAAAAAGTCATTTTGTCTTGAAAATGACGCCGAAACATTGATCGCAATATACCCCAGAGGCCAGATGGGTTAAGTGAGCACCCATGTGCTGTCAAAGAGTGGCCAAAGTTTTTCATAAGAATGGACCTTCTAAAACATATTTCACCTAGCCAACCCTCTGGGAACTCCACTGGGGATAATTTGTGGGGTCATATATAACCTACCTTATCAAATATAAGTGACATTTTGAAAAAAAGGGGGTAGGGGTACAGAAAGTGCTGTGTCATTTCTCATCATCACCATATGATGGTATATATCGATCATATATGCATCACTTGTATATAAAGTTAACAGTTTGACATCCATTCAAAAGTTCAAATCAAGGTCAAAAGTCAAATAACAGCAAAAAGTATCAGTTTTTTTCCAAACACTCTTTATTCTTTGTGCATTCAATAATGATACAGAAATCGATCAAACAACTTGTTTTATTTGTACTATGGGTAAATATCAATATTTTGTATGCATATTACCTTGTAATTCAATGCGGAAAAAATGCTAGCCACTTTGTTATGTATATTGTTATACAGAATAGAATGACATATTCTGGGGGTAGGGGTGCAGAAATTGGTGTAACTTATGTTATAGTCATTCTTCCCATTCATGGATGGTAGTTATATGTTGAGTATGCATTGCCCATACTTTCTTAAGTTTTACATTTTTGTTTAAAGCTACTGCCAAGGACATATCAAGGTCAAAGTTCAAAATTCAAAAGTCAAACATGAGAATATAATTTTTGTCTAATATAATTTGACATAAAAAACTTGATCCTAATACAAACCTATTAAGCATGTTTAAGCTTATCTCCTTGAAAAAAAGGAGGTTTAGAAATACTTTAAAACATTTCTAGATAGTATATAATATATATATCACTTATAACTTCTGAAATATAATTTCATAACTTTACCTCAATTGTGAAGGTCATATCAAGGTTGTATTGAGGTCAAGGATTTACTAATTCAGATTAACCACTGGTATTTATGCTGTTCTGTCATTTATGTTTTGTAATTGTTTATTTTGTCTTTTAACTTTGAGTTTTGGATGACTTCTTTTATTACTTGTTTACATGGTTAATTGTTTATTCATTTTTCAATAAAAATAGTGATTACCTCCGTTTTTAATTGAGGCTAAGGTTGTCCTGTCATTTATGTTTTTTAATTTCTCATTTTTCATTGTCTTTTTAATTTTTTTATTCAGTTTTATTTCAATTAAAATACAAATAGATATAGAAATAAATTCAATTATTTTATTTGTGTAATCGGTAACATACCGATATTTTTTTTATTTACAGGCGCGCTAAAAATACACATGTTGACTCTGCGTTCTGAAGTAGCCACTCCCATATACATATTGAAGTTTATTAAGCATATTAAAAGACTGTATGGAAGTACGACAATACTAATTATAATATTATGAATGACGAAATAAATGTTATTGACTGGAACTTAATTGATGCTGATATGGATACCCATGCATTTAGTATGTTTCAAACTAAATCTATAAATGACCAGTTGACAAAATATGTTCCTAGTAAAATCCGACCTGATGACAAGCCATGGATGAATACCAATATTATATTTAAGATGAGACAAAGAAATAAGATACATAAGAAAGCCAGACATACTGACAAAATAGAGCATTGGAATACATATAAACAAAAAAGAAATGGTTTAAGTAATCTGGTAAGAGACACATACTTATCTTGATAAATTTCAAAAGTCTAAGTGATAATCCATTGCCCCCTAGTAGATGGTGGAAAATTGCTTAATCCATGACTAATTTCAATAATAAAACTGAACCAATTCCACCAATGAATGTTAATATTACACTGATTTAACATTCGACTGATAAAGCTGACCCCTTATTGAATGCTTCTATAGCCACAACATCAGACACACTTGCTGCAACCTTCACTGTCAAATATAAAACTCTTATTAAAATGTAGAAAACATAACAGTCTTTGAACAAGATGGTGATGATCAAATTACTATATTAAATGAAAATAAACCAGCAGCATCTGATGGCATGTTACCTAAAGTCATAAAAAGTTAAAGACTTCCTTAATACTCCCACTTATAATTTTATTTAATAAAACTATATCTAACAGGTGCTTACCTGGGCAATTGAAGATGGCTAATATTAAACCTGTACACAGAGGGAATGGTTTAAAAATAATTATTCTATTTATCGACCAATATCTGCAACATCATGCTTAGAAACAATTAATTTAAACATTCATACAAATGATTAGCAGCTAATACTATACTTTGCAAGGACCAAGCAGGCTTTAAAACAGGCCATCCAACAGTAAACAAACTTCTGTCTATATACCACACCATAATGAGCAACCTGGATAAAGGGAAATAATTGAGGTTTGTAATCTGCGACATCAACAAGGCTTTTGATAGAGTTCGGTGCAAAAAGAGTACTACATAAACTTAATCGTATGATATATCAGGCAATGTTTATAGAAACCAGAGAGCAGTTACTAAATGCTATTTTTCTACTTTGAGGGTTATTAATGGCTGGTGTTCCTCA
>JAULCA010007793.1:16001-35762 GCA_032360845.1 Crassadoma gigantea
TGTTTTCATATAACATTCTGGATTTCGATGTTTCACTGTGGTCTTCAGATCGTTTTATCAATTGGTCGAAACAAAGGTTGAGCATCTAATAGGTGCTACAAGAAACAAGAAAACAACACGCAAATACTAAACAATAATTCGAAAATAAAATCGATGAAATCATAGAAGGAAATACGACGATTTTTAAAAAAGTAAAACAAAATTTAACATTTTACATCCATCATAGATGCCCTTATCTGGTCCACGGCTACAGCCGTAGTGTTTATCAATTCAAAGTAATATCATGTCTTAAAATGGATCTAATTTAAAAAGCATCGACCTTCATCTTATACAAAGAAATACAAACCTTTGTTGGCTAATTATATTATTTAATGTTAGATTTCAGATTTATATAATTGGTATACGTAAGGTCCAACAGTTTGGATCAACCGGTCCGTTTGTCAAGCTATGACTCAGTGAGCAATTCATATTGTTTATCTCTACAACGATGTGACAAAATTGTAAATTCCATATGCCATTACACTAGTCAATACACTGAACAAACAAACACTCCCTAACGATAAACAAAATATTATGTGTCGATTGTCATATCGTTTTACAAGTAAACAATACAAATCGCTTATTCAGTCATAGCTTGACAAAGGGACAGTGGCACTTGAAACGATTAAAATGTACATTGTGCATCAATAGAAACTTTGATACAGATGTGACGTTTTGATTTGAAATATTCCAAACCCTATAACTCACATGCACACAATGAAAAAAATCTCACAAACCTTTTGTTGAAAAATCCACTTTAACTCTCTCCCTTGGTATATTTAGTTTATCAGCTACGATGTTCTGGATGTGAATTTTTGATTCGGAGCTCATGTTGTCAATGTCACCTCCAACTGGAACTATGAATGTGACGCTTTTTGTATCGGGCATTCCTGAAAATAATAGTTATGCACATAGTTGAATTAGGCCTGCCTCTTTTGTTTGGAATCCGTTAAATTTAATACATTGCATTTAGTAATTATACGATTATGTAACAAATAGCAAATTCACAAACTTTACAATGAATTATGTTGTGGGGATTGTCCACTTACTCTTGCAGTTTTGACATATGAAGATTCAACAATATCCGTAGAAAGTCATTGTCATTGGAAAAAAAAATTCAGAGATAAAAAAACACCATGGACTGGTCACCGTTACTAGAATATTGAATAATTAAGAAAACAATTCTGACACTTTTGTTCACTTGGATGTTCAAAACAAGGGGGAAATGTTTTAGTAGAAAAATGTAGCTGAGAAATTCTTCCTAAAAACAAATTAAGGGCTGGTAGCCAGTCTAACACATTTTTACCGACGTACTTATTGGGATAACTGAAGTAATGACTGGTCTCTAAGCCTCACTGACAAGTAGAATGTACCCTTCACCTTATTGTATTAGAGACTATCTTTATACCGTTATATCAACCCCAGTTACTATATGGAGCAATGCAGATAATGCATACCGCCTTCCTCAAGTTGCTTAATCTTCAAAGAAGCCTTCTCTATTATTTCGGCAGCGTTGGCGTCAATGCTTTGAACAACGTTGTACAAGACATCGTATCTTCGGTCTGTAATCACCCCTTTCCTCAACATGCTTCTACATAACACACGGAAATCGGTAACATCGGCGCCATAAATGGATGCTTCATCATTCATATGTACAGTTAGTTTAAGTTGTAAATCTCCCCATGGTTCTTTCAAGTTTGGGGTAAAGAATTTCGATAACGCAGATACCATGTCCACATAAACATGCTTAATACTTTTTTCCACTTCTTCTAATTCTCTTCTGTCCTCGTTTTGTTCCGATACGCTTGCTTCCAATGGTAAAAATAGAGAAAAAATAAGAAAACATCTTATGATGTATCCTTGATTTGTTCATATGTTTCAAGATAATGATATTTGAATTCTAAGTAGAGGTATAGAGTAATAGGATACCATAATACTGTGTATGAAAAATACGCAACTTCGTATAATGTTTGCCATTTTTGCAATCCATAAAGTAGACGTTGTAAACAACTGTAGTTTTGAAATGAAAATAACTCATAGCGAATTCAACGCTGCATTATTTTGTTTAAAATGGAAAAAAAGAGATATTTAATACAGTGAGATATTGCGGTACAGTAGTTTCATTTGTCACCAGTTACAATACATACAGTATTACGTTACATTACATTATAATGTCATGGTTAATGAATACAGATCAAACCATTTGAATACATCATAATTTCAAAATATAGTTTTAGGATATCTGCCTGTTACTATGCATTACTTACCATAATTGACGTCTGTTTTTCCACTGCTGATCTCAAGAGTTACTTTTTGACTTTTGGCACTTTTGGAGGCATTTTGAGCTTTGCAGAAATACTCTCCTTCATCCGAAGACTTTTCAATATTCGTGATAGCAAGTGATGGCGAGTCCAGACTGCCCCCAATGTACTTCATGTTGTCAATGACAATGTTTTCGCCGTTTTTCTCCCACGATATCTTCTTTGCATGTGGCTGTGACGTCACCGAGCATTGGAGAATGACTGTTTCACCCTCAGTCGCAATGTGCTTTGTCTGGACCATTGTAACCACAAGAATTCCGTCATTGTCTGAAATAATAAAAGAAAAGGTTACAATGTAGCTTTAAAGAATGCCATCATCAACAGAATATAAAACTTTTAGGAAATTGCTCTCGGATTATTAAACATTTTGATTTGTATATTTCAAATTACACAGGAAATTCTTGCTCAACTTTTATATCCAGTTCCAGTTACCGTCCCTTTAAGAATCAAGAATGCCCCTTCATCACACATTTGCTGATTATTTATTGCATCCCTTGCTATGTCAGATGAATCAGCTTGTATTCCCTCCTCGTCTCTGTGCTGATTTGTCTCGTTTTTGTGTATTGTTCCCTTTAAACTATTTTGGCATTAGTCCGATCGACGATGTGATTTTAGGTGTTAGCATGACCTGTTAATGCCGATTTATTGTACTGATCGGTGGCCGTTTTATGTGTGAATCTGGTTAAGGTGATGTTGCTAATTTCCTCTACATCTTTTTGATGTTTTTTTTCAGACGTGTACCACATTTCTAACAAGTTTTTCATATATATGACTACTGACAATTTTTGAACGGAATTTGATATTCAATTCCTACTTTGTCTAAAATGTCAGTCTTGTATGAGGGGTGCACCAGTAAACTTTTTGAGCGTTGTCAGTGGTCTGATCGAGGTGCTGAAATGGTGTTTCCTCATCACCCAGGCAAATGCCTCAGAGGTCTCCTTCACGTTAGGTTTTGTGGCTAAGCCTTTGCATTAGGTTTGGCTCTCATTGATTTTCTTATATCTCGATTTTCTATCTTCTGTCTTTTCTTTTACAGCTCTTTTCACTTTGTTTATTGACCCGTCGGGGTAGCCACAACGGTATTTAGGTGCGCCTTTTATGTGCTGTTCTTCCCTGATTCTATCGTTCTGCTATGAGATGATGTTGTTGCATCTGTCATGGAGTGTGCGTAGAACTCCAAGCTTTTGATGTAGTGGATGGTGGTCATTAAATATAATGGAATTTCTTTAGTCCACTTTGTTCAGGTAATGTATGTTAGGCCCTACACTGCTCCCCTTTGACTATTTCTAGGATATTATCTAAATATCGTTTCCAAAGGTTTGGGCATCATTCCAGGGAAGCCGATTTATTGATGGTCTGGTCAGGTTGTTTCATGAACAGATTCGCGAGTATAGGTGACAAAGGACTTCCCATAACTACAAGATGAATAAAAGATAAACTGTTCCCGGACTGCTGATCGGCCCCTTAGATTCGTATCCTTCCTCGTCCCTGGTGTCAGTGACAAATGTGAATAGTTTAATGATGATGTCTTCTATTTAAATTTGTTCTCATCTGGAGTGTCTTGTCTGATATTAATGATGGTATTGATGGTTTCCTGTACTGATTTGCTCGTGAACAGCGAAACGACGTTTAAAGAGTTGAACATATCCTGTTCTTCAATATTTACATTTTTAAAGTCAGATGTTAAATGATTGGAAATCTTTGGTGTTGCGTGATACCGACCAATGGTTCTTATCGGATGCAGTGTGACTGCACTTCATATCAATAGGCAAACGATCCGGTTTTAGGGCGATAAAAACCAACATTTTCGTCACATCGTTGGTAAGAGCCTGACAAAGGGACATTGGTTCTTGTGAAACATGTCGACACGTTTGAATGATACGTACATTGTTTGTGTAGAAAGTTAAAACTTTGATATAAAATAGCGCCGTTTTCTTTGTTTTATACTAATAAATGTACTCAAGGGAAACATCATAACTAATCGAAACAATGAATTTAAAGAATAAACTTGTTTGTAATTTTGAAAGCATTCATGTCAGACAAAAATGAGATTAGCTTAATGATTGTTACTGGTTCGTTAATTGGCTGAAATAGCTAACAATCATAAAAGGATACCTATGGTAATATCATACATATATTTTAGTAATACAGTCATGCAGTTACCTTCACAAGCACGCATAAATACCGGACCGCTTTTTCCTTTTCCTTTGCTGTTGATAGCATAACACATGTAGGTTCCTGAATCTTTTGTTGAAACATTGTTAATTACAAGGGATGGGGAGTCTACAGTTGCTCCTGAATACTTTGATTTATTTATTTCCACCGGAATGTCTCCATGTGAGGATGAACGGCTCCAGGAAACGGAGGAAAGAGGTGTTGATGTAGATATGGAACTGTGAAGGGTGACAGTTGTACCTGTGGTCACCAGGTGACTGACCGTGATGGAAGGAATATCTAGTTAGAATTAAAAAAAAAAAATTACAACAAGAAAACATTATTCCGTCTATGACGTTACACAAAATAAAACCAAACCAAAACCAAACCAAATATTTGACGATCATTACATAAAGGGTTTTAAAATGCTCTTTATGTTTCAATAGTTTACACAACAAGTAAAGAAATAATCTAATCTTGACAGCAATTAAAGTATTTAAATCCCCCTGTGACCTCCATAACTCAAAGCGAATTCTTAAGTTCTTTGTTCTCATACATGATCTCATATTGTCTTCTTTCCACGGCTCTACCATATCTAAACACCATTAACAACTTTTTTTCATATCATAGATCATTTACAATTACAGCACATAACAATTCACAAAGTATTCTCCCCTGAACTGATATCAGTCTGTCTTCATGGATCGAATACACGAGCCTGAATACAAATGTACCTCTTTTAAATTTGATATCATATAATGATATTTCGAATACAGTACATTAAGAAAATATTTCCGTTAGGCCAAGACGTTGTCATAGTTCATTTACCTAATCAGTTCGATTTACTGTTTATATTTTGAATATATCATCTGCAGGGACTCACATACCTTGCTGTTTTTTCAGTGCTAGCCCCATTGTCACGTAAGGTCATTGCAGTAGGATGTTTGTTCAGGTGTATTTCATGAAGAACTGGTGACGTACCTGAAAACAGTTTTGACCAGTTGTACTCGCTAAGAAAAATAAATAATAAAACGAAATGATACTTTCTTAAACATATCGCAACTCATTTTCACAGATAAAATGTGCATTACACTGCAAATAAAAAGATGGCACATATAATAGATGAAATCTAAACGTTCACATGAAAGGGTATCTTTAACAAGCTACATGAGAGGCGAACTCTAAACAAATCAAAATACAAAAAAGGTTGTATCAATATCAATCACCGGTATTTTGTTTTCTTGTTTCAGAACTTTACAACTGTGTAAATTAATTTAAAAAATGATACCTGGAGTAGTTAAGTTCAATTCATTCTACTGTTTACAAATAAGTTTACACCTGAACAAAAAATGGCAGGTATTACACCTATAGCAGTGAACAGTATTAATATAGATAACACATATCACACACTTCAGTTAAGACGACATGTGAAGGTCCGCATTACTGTAAGTATTGTAAATGCTCATTACGATTTTTCACAAACTATGAAAAAAAGAATTAATTAATTTAACGTAAATCGGTTCTAGTATGTTTCGTATTCAATGCGATATGCAATGTATCACCAATGTCAACAAAGAAACCATCATTATATATTGTGTATACGATAACAAAAAAATAAAATTAAAAAAAAAAAAACAATTTCCGGGGGAGTTGAGATCAGTAAAATTTCTTACCCCTGTGGTAAGATAGGGGAATCTCATCCCGAAGGGAAAGAGTCTTTAGTTGCCAAACACGATGTTTTGCCGAATGTTAAGAATCTTTTTCCGCGGGTTGAGAAACCCGATCTCGCTACAATGGGGTAAATGATTCCCGCACTCCCAATGTGTATTAATGTAAGAGGCTTAATTCAGGGTTGACTTAATGAAGAAGTGAAGTCATTTCACTGTTGAGACAAAGATATCTTACACCGGTACATGTACATTTTTGTATATACAAATGTACGTGACTTGGCTAAGAGTGATGTTTATCCCTTACTAACCAATAATAAAAAAGTAATGGTAAATCTCCGATCTCTTCGACCAAAACTTTGAGAAACGAAAGGTAGTAGTTTGAAAGATCAATAAACTGTTATTGTATGTACAGCTAAACACAATTATTTTTCTTTCTTAATTACAACCTTATGTGACGACTGAGGTCACCATTTCGAGTGTTTACCGTTGTATTAATTGACTGACTATTATATTCTTTTTTCGATACTTTCATGACAGTAGTCCAATGGGTGTCTTTCTGTAGAATATGTTCACAACTCATCAACTTATTATAAAGACGAGTTATAATTTACACACTAGATCCAGATAATTACAGCTTTACGTTGTGTATGTGTATTGTGCTGGTTAATATTTTTATTGTCCTGTTATATATCGGTACTATTCGAAGCAAACAATAGCCATGCTATCATATTTATAGTTGTCTTCATAAGTCGCCTCATTACGTCAATTATCTGTAATAATGGTCTTGTCTTTGTTCGTTCAGGCACGGTGGGTTTTACAAAGCTTTTTAATAGTTCGCTGCACGATGATAATACATACTGCAGAAATTTAAATATGAATAGTTAGCTATTATGTTACCAGCATAAATAGGTCCCCCTTTAACACACGACTTCCAACAAAAGACATTTCTAATGTTTCCTGGTATATTACAATGAATATATTCATCACAACACTTATTTTGCAGTGAGGTTTAAAGCTGGCATACATTAAATTTTTCAACCATACCTTTGACTAGCTACATAAATGCAACTCACGAATACCTTTCCCGATATCCCCCTTGTCGTCTTGGATCCCTTCTTTGTTGAGCTACGGGCTTCCAAATAATCTCATGATCAAGTTCCTTGAACTTGGGTATAACCCTAAATCACGTGATTGACTTAGACTGTCGTAAGCTTGCAGTAGGTGTTAGTGTGACGTGTAAGGGGGTTCGTTAACAGGGCACTGCCTGGCATTTGAGATATCTACACCGTCCCCTTGGTACAATATCGTCATCGTCATCGAATCTTTTTTTTTAATTATTTTTTCATTTTTACAAGACATGACAAAACATATATGACAATAATCATAAATACCTGATTGTTCATACATACTGAAATAATTCTTTTAAAAGTTTTGTATTTACACTCATCAACCTCATTCGGCATCACTCAACATCATTCTTCATCATTATCATCATAATCATCAACATCATCTGACATCATCTGACATCATCATCAGACATAATTATTGGACATCATCATCAGACATCATCATCATCATCATCTGAAATCATCATCATCATCGTCGACACTATTTTTAACGTCATCATCCTAATCAACATTATCTGCCATCATCATCATGTCATTGTCTGACATCACTATGTCATCATCAGACATCACCATCATATGATAGCATCATCATTTAAGATGTTATTTTTGGCATTATCATCTGACATCATATGGCGGCATCATCATCATCAGCATCATCATCATCATCATCATCATCATCATCATCATCATCATCATCATCATCATCATCATATTTTTCTTATCATCATCATCATCATCATCATCATCATCATCATCATCTTTCATTATCTTCATCATTATTAAACATCATTATACATTATCAGATTTACTACGACTACGTGCCGTCCAGGCATGCTAACGTTTACATGAAAAGGCGCAGCTGAACACAATGCTGCCAATAGACATTTCTCATTTTGAGGCAGACCTGGCACTGAGCCAGAGACGGACACTGTGAGGAGTAAAATCAGGGAATATCTCTAAACTATTTTTCATTTCATCTGTTTTAAGGATTTATGTCCGCTGCTTGCGACAAAAACCTAACACCCCCTGATTTTTATAACATGTACACTTGATAAACTTCTCCTGCTGATCTCACCTTACTCTTTTTTTCAGAAAAAGATTTTTATGCCCCCGCCTATAAATGGAGGTTGGGCGGCATATAGTGTTGCCAAACTCCGTCCCGTCCCGTCGCGTCCCGTCCTCTCCGTCGCTCACCGTCGCGTCCCGACGCGTCCCGACGCGTCCCGTCCTGTCCCGTCGCGTCCCGTCCTGTCCCGTTGCGCCCCGTCCCGATTCAATGTAAACACTTAGCAACTTCATTCTTTGACAGATTTTGGTGAAATTTTTTACACAGGTCAAGTATGATTATTCTACGAACATCGACGATTCAGGGATCCAAGGTCAAGGCCAAGGTCACACTTGCTATATATAGAAAAGCGTCAACTGATTCAATTTAAACACTAAGCAACTTCATTCTTTCATCGATTTTGGTCAAACTTTATACTAAGGTCAAGTATGAGTATACTTCGGACATTGTTATGCCCCACGCCATAAAAAGCGGGCATATATTGTTGCCATGTCCTACCCGTCGCGTTTCGTCCTGTTCTGTCCTTTCCCGTCGCGTTCCGTCCTGTCCTGTCGGGTTCAATCCTGTCCCGTCTTGTCCTGTCCTGTCCCGTCCCATCCAATTTCACAAGGCAGATATGCTGCATGCATGAAAACAGAGACTCGGTGCATGCTAAAGTTGATTGCAGTAGTATAGAAATCCGAAAATTCACTCCCTGTAATGATCCCTAGAACAGTCTTCTAAGAATAGCATAAAATTATTTTAATATTTTGATTGTGTTGCAGTTGCATGGAGAAAATTCCAAAAGCTGTCGATTTAAAACTAAGTCGAAAATAGCAGAAACTGAAAAAAAATTCTACTTTTGCTCTGTTGTTATTTTTCAGGAGAATAAACAAGAATATATGTCAATATAGAAAACCACTCCTTTTACGCCATCACGTTGCTGTGGCGAATGAACAAAACTGCAAAAGAATGAAGTGACGAAAATGTGTAGAACAAGTACATTCAGCTTAACGCTATTATAAAAAGACACCGTGTAACGCTAAACATTTCTTTCGTAATATGGAAATATCGTGTTTGTTGAAGGAAAATTTAATCTACAGATGTATATGTGATCTCTGTCACTCTGATAAAATACAAACCTCATCCAACTTTTTATTTTGGCTCGGAGAATTTCATTCAACTCAATCGGCAGCAGACAAAGTCATCAGAATCCATGAAACAGTTTAAAACTCTTATTCAATCTCAAGTCACTACCCCTTCTTACATCAAATGCTATCTTGAATATGTGTCTAGAAAAGTTAATATTATACATTGTCAATTGCGAAACCGCAGTAGCTCTTTAAATTTCGACCTTTATAAAGCCCACCTTCGAGACGACTCTACTTGCGACTGCGGAAATGACCCAGAAGACTCTTCCCATTTCTTATTAAGCTCTAAAACATTTGATCAATCCCGTAATACAATGCTTCAATCCCTCGACTGGTATAACGAAATCACTGAACACCTTCTTTTCGGAGATGTAAATCTTGACTACAATCTAAACATTAAAAATGTGTAGGTCCGTACAACTGTTTATTTAATCTAGTTGTATATCTACCCAACATAACCGTTTCCATATGACAAAGAGCGCGTGTCCGGTTTTCCTGATCTATGCGACTAAGTATGTAATGCAGGAATTCACAGAAGGACTTGGAGAGACACAGGAGAAAGGCAAACGCGGCGCGGGATGTGACTGAACTTTAGAAAAGCAGAAGGATATGTGTGCATTGATAAGTTATACTACTTACGGCGACTCGATTGGGAAAATCACATACGCTATCTCAAGTAAACCCTCCGAATATATATTTAAAAACTATACGTTGGTGTCCTCAAATCTATCCGTACCTCTTTTGCTGTAACCCCTCTTAAACGTCTTATATATATAAATTCGTTTTAGGCTATTACGTGACACATTGATTTTGAATATGTATTGATCTGTAACGGAAAAGATGTAAGTAAGTTGCAATAACTTTTGTCCAATCTATTTGTCTTTTGTTACAATTAAATTGATTTAAACTAACTCAATCGGCGTCAGAAAAATACAATAGACGTCCTGGGTGAGAGCCGTAACGGAGATATTGAAATATCAATTACCACGGTCATATACCTGTCGCATTGAGGCAAGAAAAACAATCTGACAAACTATTTTTGAAATGACCCCTATATTTTTGTCTCCACGCTCCGCGCTAGGTCTACCCCAAAATGGGAAAGGTCTAAAAGTGTTACTGGTACCGCGATGGCGAGCGACAACAATCTCTGTGTATATAACACCGTTCCACCCACCACCTTCCTATCATTGTAAATAGTGATAGCCACGTGCTCGTTCTCAGCTGACGATGTCTATCAGTGTTGATATAGAACGGCCTTATTCAGGCCTTTTATATATCTTCACCCAATATTCAAGCATACATATTGAATAGCTTTAGTTGGATTCCTATTAAAACCTACCGTTGGTCAGCTGGGTCTGTACCGTACTGTGATCAGCATCAATCTGTCTGGCCGATTGATTGATTGATTGATCTTTACGTCCTTGTTCCGGTTATAACAGAGCCTAGGACAAGAAAAAGGTTGGGGTGGGGTAAAGGGGCCTTGGGGATGGGGCGTTTGCAATACGGCCCTTTGAGTTTTGCCAAAAAGTTCTAAAATGGAGGATATGGGTACCTATCAGCCTTATTTCCATACCTCAGGGAAAGCAATTTGGACTGTCACTTAAAGCTCTATACTAGTCAAAATATATAACCGTGGCGGCTAGCAATTAGCCTACTCTTTTTCGAAAGCCAGCAGAGAGATATTTAACGTGCAAGACGTGTCTCAACTTACACCGGACCCCCGTTTAACGTCCCTTCCGAAGGACAAGAGGGTTAGAGGACAGCGTGAGGGAGTGTGAACAGAGGTCTTATGAAAATATCTTGTTATAAGTTATCGGTATGTTATTTTGAGGGGCATTTATTAACACCAATTTTATAATCCCCGTCCGGCGGGTACTTATACTGGTCATGGTGTGTTGGAATAGTAAAGGGGTGATTTGTAAAGGATATTGATACGGTAGAGTTAAGGATGCGGTAAAGAACGTGCTGGGGTTGTTTTAATTTGAAGGTTTAGGTTAAGTGCTTTTTACGTGATGTAATTATAGCAAGACTCTTTCAATCTACATCTGCTTTCGCTTTCCATAACATTAGCGTCCCCGAACCTCGTCAGTTTTAGTCTGTTGACTCGGATATAGACACGTTTGAAATTTAGATCACAACAGAGGAGTGAATAAACACAATAAGGGGACGGTGGTACATGTAGGTCGATCCACTGTCAACACAAAAATAGTATTGCCGATATCACGTAATGATATTTTAGAAATTAAAACAACTTCCAGTATTGCGTTACCTGAGCTGACATGAATTTGCTCTGAAAAAAAACTGCTGGGGCAGTGATATCATTTTGGACATGTAAACAAGTGAGTAAGGAATTATTGAAAGTCATGCATTAACTCTTCAAATATAGACTGACTATTGAGCTCTCATTCCGTACCTGTGAGTAACTCCAGAAAAAGCATGCAGTCGTACAGGTGTGTACGTACCTAACCGAGCGATACTTAACATTGACTTTACTCATAAACCCTGACTTTACTCATAAACCCTGACTTTACTCATAAACCCTGACTTTACTCATAAACCCTGACTTTACTCATAAACGCAAGATATCTAACTGTGTTTACATTTTGGATTGGCATTTATCTTTATATTCGGCTACTGTAATATAGCACCAGAATTACCAAAACATCAAAAATAGTGTCGAAACATTAAGTGCACTGAAGGACCCTCAAACGATCAAACAGGCAGTGGATATACTTATGGTAAATGAGATATTTAAACAGACATTGCAGTCGTCAATGGGTATTGACAATCTCTAGCCTGAGATAGAAGCGTTGGATACTCCCGACGCACTGACGAAACAGCGGATGAAAGTGTAGTAAGGCCCTGTGGTAAAAAAGAACAAACAAATATCTGGTGCGTAGACAAATGACAGCCACATTGTTATTTGCGGTTACCACCGCTGTAGTATTGTTTATTAAATACAGTGTAGTTATAATTTCCCTCAAAAACTCAAAAAAAATCTAATATGAATAAAACCCTGCCCCAAGCAGATGTTTTTTTTTAGTTTTGTATATATATTTATATATACTGTTGTGTATAGCGATCTCCACCCCATGGACTTGTCTATTTTTTTATGCGGGGCCGCGGTGGCCAAGTGGTTAAGGCGTCTGACATTCTGCTACCACTAGCCCTCCACCGCTTGGTCGCGGGTTCGAGACCTACGTGGGGCAGTCGCCAGGTACTGGCCGTCGGTCAGTGGTTTTTCTCCGGGAACTCCGGCTTTCCTCCACCACCAAACCCTGGCACGTCCTTAAATGACCATAGCTGTAGGACGTAAAACAAAATAAACCAAACCAAACTAAACCATATTTTGTTATAGTTTGTTTTCTATGTATCTCATGTATTACATTGCGTTCCACCAGATAGATACCAGTTGATGCTTTGTCGATATTTAATTCAACTGTGGGTACATGACAATCATGAAAGTTTATTTTTAGAATACATCCATATTTTATATACTCTGTATTTATATTCTAACCTTTATTGAGAAAAATATCTCTGTTAATTCAGTTTTAATAATTATTCTACTGTTGTGTAATGATATTGAACTTAATCCTGATCCTCGGCGCAATCTCCAAATTTCTCATCTTAATGTAGGAGATACATTACATATAATAGACAAAAGAGTTCTCTGAAAATGAGAAATGTTTCATAGAAACACACCTTAGCCTAATAAGAACAGATATTGACCTTTCTTAAGACAGTTTCTCTCATGGTTTCTATCGAAGTGATAGGTAACTAGAATTTGGAGGTGGAATAGTTATAGATACAAATGATTAGTTGTCAATAAGCGCAGAAGAAATTTGGAATGTGATGATATTAAAATTATTTTTTGGTTAAAAGTTGTTAACCATAAGGTACTCACAGGTCGCATCTATAGACCTGATCTACTGTTGAATACTATAGAAAATTAGATGATATGTTTGATAAAGGTTTGATGATAACGTTACTGATGTTATTATAATTGGGGAGATTATAATGCAGATACGTTAACCCTTCAGCAACATCTAAAACAAATATAAAGGAAAGTTAACCTCAACCGGCTTAATCAATGAACCCACTAGAATTACACTTACTTCTTTTTCTATGGACGTTGTTCAAATTAACAATAACAATTTCATAAGGGAAGCTTTTTTCTTGCTGCTTTTTGTAGCGATCTTGTCTTATTAACTTTAGATTATCATATTCAGTATATAAACTAACTGCATAGAAGAAAATAATATTTGGATATGATGGTGCTGACATTGAGAGGAGCAATGATAATATTAGTAACATTGACTGGATCTCTATTTCCCAAAATAACGATGTTATTGAATTTAGTAATTGTTTTGCTTATTCAATTAATACGCAAATCAAGGATTGTGTACTTCATATTGTAGTGACAGTAAGACCAGATGATAAACCTTGGTTTACTAATACGATTAGAATAAAGATAAACCTGTTAATTCTAATTATCCAACCCACTTGGAAAGGTATAGATTATTTCTTAATAAAACTATCGGTCTAATTAGAGAAACAAAACAAACACAATACAAAACGAAAACAAACAAAAAACAATATCTTTTGAAACTTTAATCATCAGTAAATAATAACAACCCTCCTCAAGATAATAGGTGGCTAAATCTCTGTATACAACTGATAATGAGCAAAACTATATTCCCCTTCTGAAACGTAATGGCTCTATTCTACAACATCCATTTGATAAGACAGAATGCCTGAATGCTTACTTCTCTTCAATTTCCACTTCAGCAACCGATCTAAATCCTCTTCCTCTTCTCCCTTTTCAAAATTCATAATATTGTATTCACTCAACAGGACATCAAATATCAACTTTACACTTTAAATGAAAAGAAACCCGCTGGTCCTGATAAAATCGTCCTAAATTCATAAAACTAATAACACCTTCTATTACTCTTCCTTTTATCCTTTTTTGTAGCAAAACTATGGAAACTGGTTATATGCATTCGTCGTGGAAAGCTTCAAACATCAATGTTATATACAAAGGCAAGGGTGATGCGAATGATGTTTCAAACTATAGTCCTATTTCTGTAACATCCTGCTTAAGTTAAATAATTGAAAAAAGTATATTTTTAAATATCTGTATAACGTCTCGCGTGAATGTGAAGTTAATTGTAAGCATCAGTCAGGCTTTGTCCCCGAAGATTCAACTGTGAATTAACTTCTTTGTACCATACTATTATGGATTCCCGAGACAAAGAAAAAGAAGTTGGCCCTGTTTTCTGTGATATATAAGTAAAACCTTTGATAGAGTGTGGCACGATGGGTAAATATATAGCCTAGAATCCTATGGCATAAAACGAAAATTGCTAGGATAGTTTAAAAATGATTTATCTGATAGGAATCAATGTATTTCAACCGAGGGGATGTTCTTTGCTTTCAAATCTGTAAATGCTGGAAGGCCTCAGGGGTCTGTTTTAGGTCCTGTTTATTTCTATTATATACAAACGATATAGCTGTATTGTCAACAGTGACTTGTTTGCTAATGATACCACGTTAAGGGAAGTTATTGATAATAAATAAGTTGTTCTAGGCAATAAACTTACAGAAAATCTGTCAAATCTTGGTACTTGAGGTAAAAAAAATGATATTAAGTGAAACCCTACAAAACTTGTTCATTGACATATTTACTAGGAAACGAAATGTCGTACACTCGGATATATGCTTTAATCATAGTCCAGTTCAATCTTTCTCTATTTATAAACATTTAGACGTAATATTATCCGATGATGGAAAAAATGGATGTTTGATATCTATTACATATACCAGAAAGAATTTAATAAGATAAACATTTTAAAATAATTGATATAGTATAAATCATGTAACTGATACAATATCATTCCTGTAACTGATACAGTGTAAGTCCTGTAACTGATACAGTGTAAGTCCTGTAACTGATACAGTATAAGTCCTATAACTGATATAATATCATTCCTGTAACTGATATAGTATAAGTCCTGTAACTGATACAGTATAAGTCCTATAACTGATATAATATCATTCCTGTAACTGATACAATATCATTTCTGTAACTAATACAATATTACTTCTGTAACTGATACAATATCATTCCTGTAACTGATACAGTTTAAGTCCTGTAACTGATACAATATCATTCCTGTAACTGATACAGTATAATTCATGTAACTGATACAGTATCATTTCTGCAACTGATACAATATCATTCCTGTAACTGATACAATATCATTCCTGTAGCTGATACAATATCAGTCATATAAATGATGCAGTATATGTCCTGTAACTGATACAATATCATTCATGTAGCTGATACAGGACCCGCGCCTCAACATTGATGCATAGTTGGAACACCGTTAACTGTATTATCTCTCCTTTGTCAGCATCACATGTCGGGGACTATTTTTGATCGATTAGGAATAATCCCTGTCCATAATTGTACTGCTTATCCAAGGAATGATATAGCGAATAAAAAGTAGATGTTTGTGTGTAAAATGTTTCTTAACTATTCTTAATTCTTAACTAAAGGAGCCGAATTCACAATAATAATGGATTTAACAGTTTTGAACAAATTAAGCATCAACAAGAGATGACGTGTATCAATGCAAGGGATGTATGAGAAAGATACGTCAAGTCATAATCATCATTGGATGAAAACCATTGTACATAACTATTATACTTATAATCGATATGACCATATACCCGACGTCATCAGGTGCATTTTTGTTAAGACGAGTGTTAACAAAGCAAACGGTCATAATCCATAATATACGAGATATGCCGATGCACAGTGTAAAGTACCAAGCCGTGCAGTGTTGACCACACACGTCCATCAGCACGTTAGGGAAATACCCAACAAATGATACAACTATGAATACCGTTACTTGACAAAATCCTTTACCATCGTGTTGTTCGAAGGTATTTACCCATCCCACAATTCCTGCAAACCCCAATAAAGACGCCAAAATGAGACGATAAATCCACACTCCTAGCCAACATAACCACGGTATCACTGTCCAATCATCGAGTGTCTCCGAGATGTCGTCATCTGTAATATAGATATATACATTAAATAATGATTACCTAAAATGTTATACTTGTTCATCACAAACTGAGTAAATGATGTTAGCACAAAATCAAAGTTTATGTCAACACGAAAGAAGAAAAGGCACCATAAACCACTACAATAAAAGAATCGATTTAATTATAGGAAGCTGTTAAACTATGGTGACCATGACAACATCAGTATATCTCATTTTTGTGGTCACTGTAATACTGAAGTATTATAAATTGTCCTTGTCATAAGATTTACATGTAACAAAAATGACTTACATGGACTTAGGGAAAATGTAATGAAAAATGATCATGCAGCAAACACGAAAACAGAAGTTAAACAAACGGGCACGACTTTATTATCAATTAACATAGTCAGAAAATTAACAGGACCGTTATGTATGAAAACCACGTGATAAACGTATCTAACTATCACTTAAAAAAAATACATGGACTACCACAATTAACAACAGTGATTAACTCGCCACTAGCACTTAACAAACGCGAATGTGGAAGAGAATGAAAAATATGTCCATGTTGAGAGCAAGAGGAAGTTGTATTACTGTTGGTGAGAAAGAGATTGAAATATGTGAACAAGTTGAGGTTGAGAGTGGATAATAAATGTAATTAAATAAGAATCACATGGCTTTGGGAATTAAATCATCATGGAACTAAAAGAAATACAAAGCATTATTACAATATATACATAAAAACTGCGATAGTGAAATGGTTTGGTGCTAAGCACCAACTATTCAGACATGAAAATTAAGCATAGTTTATGTTAAAATGTATGCTTAAAAACATTTGCACAAATACTCATAAAATATTTTTTTCAAATGAAGTTGAAAACGACACAATTCACTACAGTATCAAAAAAAAAAAGTAAATTACGTTTTCTACCAAACAACCATATGATATTCATATTGAACCAATTAATACTGATTACTGAAAACAAAACAAAGCGAAATATATGTGATCCAGAATGTTTACACATTTTCTGCAATTTTATTTTGTCTCTCTAGTGACGTATGTACAGCATGCTTGTGGAAAGGGTAATCACAATGTCATATATTACCATAGCTTAAGCTATATGTATAGCCATTGGAAACTTAAATGGGTTTTACCTTGATTCTCCACGTCACCGAGGTCCTCATCAATAAATGGAACTTTGTCATTAGGTAAACCACAAGCAGCTTTTTCTGATGTTGTATCAATCATATTAAATTTTGCTAATTTGCTGACCAAAACGTCTACTATATCTGTCAAGTTGAAATATGACGAATAGTTCCGTTGAGTAAGAATAATATTTAGTGCCTTTTCAACCCGTTGCAACCGCGCTGAACCTTTGTATTTGGAACTCGATGGCTCTGGTTTAGAGCTGTGCATAGATAATAGATCTTTGTGCATCAGTAATAACTTGTTTTCCAGTACAAATCCAACTGTGATGATGCTCAGTGTTAATATGATTACTAATCCACGGTCAACGTTATTCATCTTCACTGTGTCTCCGCTGATATTCTGACCTGTGAAATAAAGTGCAATTTGTTAGTAATATATACTTCAACGTAAAACAAATGTTACCCTTTTCTTAAAATACTAGGTCATGTTTCTAGCATTGATACTGTGCTTTTCCCTGCATAGTTTAAACCACATAGAATGCTGTGTATTTCGACAATCTAATCAAAGTCTCTGTTATCCATTGCTTACAAAAAAATAATAGAATGAATTATATTGTGTTGAAAATCGGGATTTCCTTCCCTGTTTCGTGAACTTATACTACTGTTATGTAAAACAACTATTTCATGTCTCGTGTTAATATTACAAAAGCAATTGTATTGCCAAAAAGATAATTATCAAAGACTGTGCGGCATTTCATTCCTGTATGACAAACCCGCTAGACCTTGGTTTTAAAAGTTTCATTACCTTAATGACACTTCCTTCAATTTCAATCATCCTATATTTCTAACACGGGTTGACTGAGATTGACACTATATGTTTGGTTCAGAATTGTTTACGCTACGTGAAGACGTATATCTTTACCTTATATGACAGGAGTATTGGACATAAGACATGGACAACTCGATACGTTCATAATATTTTCGTATCAATATGAAACAGTGTACTTACAAAAAACCTTTATCGGCGGTCGGTGTATAACATTGAAGTCGTCTGCTCCGTATCGTCTGTTTCAGTGTTGTGGGTGAGTGTCGGTGACTACAGCTAGTAAGGGTGGACAGGTAAATATTTCCCATGATGCATGCGTCTTGTTCCCATTCAATTCTGTAAACGATCTGCTATCTCCTTTGTTACTCATTCATTATGAATGCGGAACTAATATAAAATTTTAGCGGACGTTTTAAATGTAGTTCAGTGATAAATTGCAATTCTACATATTGAACATAGCTTGTAAGCCTGATGTGTAACTATGTTAGGTATGTGTATCATTTCTTCATCCACACATGTACCTATCATTTACTTGTAGTTCATTGCTTTCATTTTCATATATTATGGATTCATAATCATATAAGTGACTAAAGTGCAGCATGAAAATATCTCTTTTTAGAGTGTAACTGTCATTTTTTTAGAAATTGTCTTCATTATAAAAATAAGATTGCTCTATCTTTTTAAACAAATCTTATTCGTTCACTACAAGTTTATATATGATTAATATGCGTTTCTTTGGTATGTTTATTTTGTCAAAATACTAACAAAACCTTACTTCAAAATCGATTAAATAGAGCAAAACATTAACTAGGCAGAAATTCAATTTTTCTATAAAAAAAATATTCTATTTTCATTGTTTACTTTTCTCAGTAGCGTTTTTTCATTTCTTACTGACAAAAACAGAAGAGTAGATATGAATTACTTTTTACTGTTGCACATGTAGTTCCTTAGCTGGATGCGTCCCGTTGACAAATATTCCAGAATTTCAACCCTGAAGAACTTTTAATTTTGATTATGGTCCATTATAATAATTAATAAGATGTCTTTCATTTTATAAAACAAGTATGTACGTGCATGTAATATGCGGGTGCCATTCTTATCTTAGAATACGTCGTTTATTATAGAGACCAATGCATTGAATAGACAAAATATCCAAAATAATATGATCCTGTAAATAGTGATGATTTTTTCCACTTAGTGCTTTTCATCACTATTTACAGGATC